>WTSP01011769.1:0-15974 GCA_025331215.1 Actenoides lindsayi | reverse complement strand
AAAAAGGAGCCAAAGTTGTACCCCCCCTTTTTTCCGGAAACCTTACAATTTCAAAAACCCCTGGGGTTTTTTGTTTATTTTAGGATTTCCCCCCCCCCCCCCTAGAATCTGAATTTGGTGTCAGAACACAAATTCTATGTTTCAGATACATTTTTATATTTTTTTGTTGTTTTTTGGTTTGCTTTTGTTGGGGGGTGTGTGTGGGTTTTGTGTATTTTTGGGTTTTGTTTGTTTGGTTTTGGTTTGGTTTTGGTTCTAGATGTGTCTACTTCCCCTAAGCACTGTTTCAGGCACTTCTCTAGATTTCAACCTATGACCCTAAGTCTTTTAACAAAAGAAGTGGAAGTAATATATACTAGAATTCTGAAAAATGCTAATTCCCTAATTTAGGAAAAATGGTGAAAAATATTTTGAAGTTTCATGACAATTTTACAATCTCTATCCTTCCCATGGTGATTTAGTAAGCTGATAGGCACTTGAAATGAAGGAATGAAGGTATGATTTGGTTATCATGTAGGCTGATGAACAGCCTCTCTTCTTCAGATGTCATCTTTGTAGTCACTTGCAGTCAGACAATCTTGTTAACTTTCATATCATTTCTTGTTGCATACTTAGGCAATCTGCTGTCTATAAGCAGTTATTACAACAACCTACTTGTTTTCCACTTACATATAATAGCAGTTCACTCATTTCTCAAATTCTATACTTTCATTTTTTATAACAAAATGAGAAATAGAAAGTCTATTTATAGCAGTAGCTTTTAAACAAATCTGAAAATCGAGGAACACTAAAGGCTGAGAAAAGCCTTTGGGACTAGAATACTTACATCAGAATGAAGAACTGGATGAATATAAAGAGTTCATGTGGTAGATGCTTGGTTCACCGTGATGCAAACACTTTCACGCTGGATAGTGATTCAAGATGTTACTGCTTTCTGTTTGCTTGATATTGCTTTCACAGCTGAGCCTTGTTAACAGTGCAAAGTCAACCAGATTAGTTTAAATAGCTTTCAGATCTGCAAGGACACATCTGTTTGTGCCACTTCTCTGTGTTTCAGTTTGTTAAAAGACAAATTAAAAAAAAAAAAAAGGAAAAAAAAAAGTATGTTTGTATAAAAATAAAAAATTACACCAGATAAAAATCAATATAACTCATGTGAATCAAGTTTATCAATCACTATCAGGAGGCGATTAGGATTTCCTGCTCCCCTCTTTTCCATTCCAAAGAAAACACCCAGCCCTTCTTCTCTGAGAAGATTATTGAGTTTCTGACTAGTGCACCTCATTCCTTTAGGAGACAGGGTGCTGATAAGACTGGCAATTCATCTGATCCCACATTGCAAATCTCGTATTACCAGCCCTGAAAGTGTGGAAATGTCAATATGGAAAAAACCCAAAAACCTACACATGGAAGGAGTTTGGAATGGTAAAAGCACCTGCAAACTATGTATTTGAAAAATCCTCCCTTAAGGAAGAAGATTAAACAGCAGCATATGAAACATGCAGGAAGGTATGAGAATTTTGAAGCAGGCTGAGCGTGGGTCCTTTAGCAGCCTTGACCCCAGACATTTGAGCCCTGTGCTACCACACTGATTGTCTGTGGAGATGTGCACTATTCCAGTCTCCCTTCTGTGAGTAGCACTTTCAGTGGACATCTGTTAAGGCAAGATTAATTCTCATGTCATACTGGTCCCTCTCTGCATGGTGGGAGCTAGCTTGCAGGTGACTGCTTTAAAATTATGTGGTCAGATCAGCCAAGTTTGGTAAAAGGCTGATCTCAACAGATACTGGATAGAGTGCCTTGTGATGTCTGAAAAGGTTTAGGAAAATAGAGTTTGAATCAAAGCGAACTAAGCAGAAGGCTATTGCTTGGTGTCTTTCACATTAGCTTAATCTGATGTTCATGTAACGAAGGGTTATTTGTAGTAGACTAATAGGAAGACAGCATTGTGACATAAAAATTTCCAGCTGAAATAAAGCAAGGCAATTACAGGTTGTCCACTGGGTTGATGTAATAATCTTTCATTTCAGAACAGCTGAGTTCTGGACCCCAAGTGTAACTCTCCAGCAGATGCCTCTGTCAGCAACAAGAGGCCTGCTTCAATCTGTCTAGAGTAGAAATGCTGGGAAAACATAGGGTTTGGATGGGAAGGAAATAAGCTTTTCAGGCAAGATTTCTTTTTTTTCCCTGAAATAAAGAAAACTAGGAATTGTTTTCTTCTTTCAATTTATGGCAAAGGAACATAGAATTCCTTGGGCTACCTTTCTGCTGTCAAGAACATGGATGTTGGAATTTGAGACAAAAAAATAATAACAAAGAAACAAACAAGGTGCTGCATACATATTTACATACTACCAAATCCAGACAATACACTGGGGTGCTTTCAACATATGTGAAAAAATATGTACATCTTAAGATCCAGAATTCTGAGATCTCACTAAAATTTTCTGGGAAAATTATGACAAAAAATCTTTTTGACAAAGAGGGTTTATTCACCAAAAAGGTTTCTCAAAACTGTATCAGCTTAAGCAAGGTGTACACAGAGAAGATTTTTTAAGATCCAGAAATGCTGTCTGATGTGAAGAAGAATCACCTAAAACCAGTCCCTTCATCAACCATTACTTGTCTGTAGTGCAGAGATCACTGCATCAGCCTGAAATAAGCAGGACCTCAGCTCAAATCCCTTCTATAACCGACTGGAAATTCTTTGCCTTATGTTACTGGGCAATGCCAACTCTTTAAATTGCAGATTTGATTTCTCTGCCAAAGGCATCCCTTGTGATGTAATATTAACATTATATCTTCTACTGAAATCAAAGACAGTCTGAGTTTGGCCTTTTTGGAAATGCTTCATGTTAGGGTTACAGTGTCCGGTCAAGTGAAAGATCAGGCATAGACATAACATAGGCATAAGACTTTGGTAGATCGGGTACAAGATATAACAGCAGAAACACACAACTCCTACTTTTATTCAGGATGTTTTCAAAGAAGCAGAACCTCTAAGCTTGTCCTATAGAACTTTTCTCTGTAAAGCTACTTTTCAAAAAAAATCCCAGAGATTTCTGAATATAAAAAAATGAATAATTTACCCTTTCATTTTGGAAAATTTATTCCTCAAATCTGCAAGAGTACCATTCATCCCCTAAATAAGCAACGTCCCCATACTCAACAAACCTCTCAAAGTTCCCATCTGCCAAAGCACAAGGTACATCCTCAGCTTTCTGCTGGAGAAGGACTGAATTCTGCTGAAATTAACCAGCTTCTTTTGGCTACATAGAGTTAAATCTGTGACTAACTGCTTTAGATGAACCTCAGCTTTGAGCATGAGGCTAACCTTATTGACTGCAGTGGGTTAGCTGATGTTCTAAAAGCTTAGCACATGCAGGAGAGCCTGTCTACACTGCAGCCACTGGTAAATGTAAGAGGTAAAAGATAAGCAATCCCAGAGCTAAACCTGAAATCTTAAAAATATACACCACAATGTGAATACTGAACAAAGTATAGAACAGTCTCATGTCTACGTTGTATAATAGACACATCACAATAAATAAACAGAGATTTAGTACTGAAGAAGAATGAACTCTGAGGAGTTAGAAATACAGTCATGAGCCCACGTGTCATAACCTGGTCCTCTTTCCCTCTTTCTATTAGTTGCAGTGATCATTTAGTTCATTGAGCACTTTTATAATTTTAACATTAGAAATACAAAGCATTTTATTCTAGATTCCAATTAATTTTATAGTTAAAAGATGATTACTTTTTTATTGCAGGAAATACTACAGGCTTGATAGCAAGAGGGTTATTGATATGTTAGAAACCATAGAAACATCTGAGAACGGTCACATAGGAATTAGGTCTTCTCCTCCCAGAAAGCTGGTGGAGTCAATAGCCCAACTGCATTGCGTCTATAGTGATGCACACAGAGTGGGCAACAAACAGGAGGAGCTGGAAGCCGTTGTACAGCAGGAAAACTATGACATACTTGCTATCATGGAAACATGGTGGGATGATCTGGACAACTGGAGTGCTGCAATGGATGGCTATAAACTCTTCAGAAGGGACAGGCAAGGAAGAAGAGGCAGTGGGGTAGCCCATTATGTTAGGGAGTGTTCTGATTGTCTAGAGTTTAATGATGACTTTAAAGGTCTTTTCCAACCTATACAATTCTATGGTTCTAAGAGTCCCTGACACACATTTAATGTTTATTTATCACATTTTCAAATCTCAGGTAATTTATTCTGGGTATACCTCTACACAATGAGGTTACTGTCTCAGTAAAAATTTTAATTAAACAGGGCTAAGGTAGGGATTGACTGTGTTGTGGCATCAAAATAGTATTTCATTATAGTCCTGTCAGTTCCTGTTGTGTGGTTGCTTAATACAGAACACAGGAGATTGAGGGGCTCTGGTGAATAATGAAACACAGGAGTTAGGTCTTGTGGAAAGAGGGATGTGTTGCAACTCCACATACTGTTTGTACTGCAGAACTTTAAATATTTTTCTCTTTAGAAATGATGGGGATGAAATTTTCTGGGCTTTGCCCTGGGCTTCAGCCCAAATATTGTCATGTTTGGTAGTCACTCATGCCTGCAGCAAAGTCACCCTGAAGGACTATCTCTTGGGAACTGCATGACAAATGTGGTATGTAGATCTGTGACCATATCCTATGACATAAAACAGGTAAGAGAAGATGGTGAGGGAAAGTGAATACATGACTGACAAGACCCCAGTCTTGCACAGGAAGCCCAATTTCTTGCTCCTATTGAGTGAAATAATAACAAAATGCTTGAGAAAAAGCACAAAAGAGAGACAGACAGGGTAATACTTTTGAAGCTTGTCTTGTGGATTCAGAAACTTTGTTTTCCAAAGTGACTTGTACCACTGCTCTAGGTCTGCTATGGACTTTCATGAAACTGTGGACATGCAACTGACAAAGAAACTTCTGAAAAGGGGAGTGGGGGTCATGTGGAACTTTGCATAGATAGATACTGAGTTGGTTCTGAGTACATGCTAGTAGAACTTGCCTCTGGGTAGGGTATATCTGATGCCATCTGGTCTTATGTCTTTCTGGATCCTGTACTGATTTGAGTGAGAACAGAACTACTTCTATGAAGTGATTTTACTTTTCAGCTCAGTTCTTCTAACTAACTGCACTGTCTGAAGTTAGTAGCCTGTTTTCACAGGCGGTGTCTGCTTCTAGCAGTGATAGCACTCCATGTTTAGAGTTAGTACCAAGGACTGGTGTGAAGACCAAGGCTGCCACTGGATCTTGTGTACCACTTTGGAGGATGCAGAAAGTAAATGTCTGCACCTGCAGGGAGGAGTGGATAGGACAGGTGATCCCAAACTGACCAGAGAGCTACTCCATCCCATATACGTCATATTCAGTATAAAGCTGAGGGATCAGGAGGGTCTCTCCCCTCTCTTTGCCCTTTTGGCCTGCTTTGCTGGCTTTGCTTGATGTGGCTCAAGTTCTCTTCTGGTTTCTTCCTCAGAGCATCCAAGGAGGCTTCTGTCCATTCTGCCTTCGATCCTGATCTGTGTGTTCCTGAATCCAGTATCAGAACCCAGCTCCTGAACACAGCTCCTGTCTGCTGCTAGGCCCAGTCTGGGACCCCCTGGTGCCTGCTCAGTGGTGATGGTGATGTAATTGCCATTGGGGGAGCTGGGTGAATACTGGTTTTGTATATATTTGTATATATTCCATTTTTATTATTATTATTTTCATTTTCATTAAATCTGTAGTAGTTACCTTTTCTAATGGCACAGTCTCTCTCCCTTATTCCCTTTCTCCTCCCCTTTGGGAAGGGAGGGGGGTTAACAGAGAGCATCTGTTATAGGTCTAAGGGGCTGCCCTGGCCCTAAACCCTGAGAGATTTATTGGCACCCAACATGGCGACCCTGAGATTGAGTCTCATGCTCTACTGACTGAGCCAGATGGGCGTAACAGTCCTAACTTGAGCCTCTGGCAGAAAACACCAGGGGAAACTCAAGGTCAAGGATACAAGGCTCTGAGGCCAACTATACTCCAACTGAAAAAGAAATATTGGCAGCACGTGAAGGAGTTAGAGCTGCTTTGGAAGTGATTGGTGCTGAAGCACAGCTCCTCCTGATGCCACAGTTACCATTGATAAGCTGGATGTTCAAGGGTAAGTTTCCTTCCACTCATCATGCCACCGAGGCTACACGTAGTGAGTGGGCTGCATTAATCACATAGTGAGCTCAAATAGGGAATCTCTGTCATCCACCTAGTCTTCCTCACCCAGCTCCAGTACAGAAAATCTGCTGCTTGTATCAGGTTGGTTCTGAGTCCATGTTAGTACAACTTGCCTCTGGGTAGGGAATATCTGATGCCATCTGGTCTTATGTCTCTCTGGATTCCCAAAGACAAGTTTGCACAAAAGTATCCAAATGCTTACAAAACTGCAACCTAAAATAGTAAGCATCAGAACAAGAAACTGTTAAGTGTCTTATCCCAGTGCAATGGCTACTTTTAATTCTGGCATATATCAACAGAAGAGGAGGAAGGAAGCTAGAGATGTGCTTCATGCTGTGCTCATCATGATGTGACCATGATCAACAGTACAGCTTCCGGATACAACATGCTGACTCCACAAAATCTTACTTTTCACTTCACAGCTCAGACTTGTTTCTAGTTCCATGAGAATCACCATTAAGTTTCTATAGATGCAAACATATGTATTAAATGCTCTGTCTTATTTGCTACTCAGTGAGCTTTCAGACTCATTCCTGACCCTGAGCCATTTCATGGGGGTAAGGGATCTTGCCATTAACTTCAGTGGGCTGGATCAGGCCTTCAACATGGAGAGTTTGTGATGGAATTAAAAGGGCAAATGTCAGCCTTTAACCTTTGGCTGTGTACAGTTATTGTACTTGATTCCTCCCAGTTGCTGGACATGGTGGTACCTTAAAGGTTCAGCTTTGTGTAACCCTGCACTCTTATAGCTCTGGCATTCTGCACATTTGCAGCAGCTTTCACAAGGAGTTCAGCCTCAATTTGCTTCCTCCCCCTCCCTCCCATGTGCCAAAAATGTGCCAGTTACAGAACAAAGGAAATATCAGAGAGTCGGTTTGGCGGGAGAGCTACAGAGCCCAGCAATTACCTGCTGTTATCACCGTGGCTGTGCTTTCTGTCATGTTATATTTCACATTTGCATAGCTGTGTGTATTTGCTCTTTCATCGCTGTTGTACGCAAGCTGTAATCAGTTCATTTTTTGGCTGTCTTCAGCTAAATTCTTTGTTGATTTTAACATGACAGAAGTTGAAAAGATTACATATTATAAATAGATAATTAATATATCAGCACAGCTTGTTGCTCTCTGTCTCTCCATCTCTTTATGAGAATCAGTTTTAATGTTTCTTCTCCCTTTCTCTCCTCCATGTAGACTGCCTGAGAATTAGAATGAAGCCTGACAGCTTGATTAAAATTTCACCTGATATATTTCTGTTTCAATAGAGGATTCCTCTGTCTTGAATAAATGGGTCACATGTAAAAAATTAAATTGCCTATCATTTCCAAGTAGGGTATTTTTTTCCTAGTAATTTTTGTTGTTGTTTAGTTTTGATCATAGCTTGGGGATATGTTTATATTCTAGGTTTTTCACTAAACTAATACATGACCATTTCATAATATTGGTGAAACTAGCTTCTAAATGTAATTCGAGGGGAAGAGATGTACAATTTTCATGTTTTGAATGGTAAACTGAGGCACTAGGTTGCCTCACTTGCAGATGAAGCTAGAATTAAACTCATTCATACTGATACCCCAATCATACTCTGAACATCCTTCTACCTTCAAATCACAAGTAATATCCTTAGCTAGCACACTAGAGAACATCAGCTTTGCTTCATATATAGAAGTCTTAATATTTTTTCAATAGTTAGATGAATTTCTCCAAAGTAGATTTAAGCCCCTCTTAGCTACCTTCCATAAGTCTCTTAAAAGTATTTGATGGGGCCTGAGATCTTGTGGCTCTGCTATGGAAAACTAATACAGCACAAGTCACTTTCTGGGCTTCACAAAGACCTTTTCACAGCTTTAAATAGAATGAAAGCATAATGCATATATCCAAGAAGAGAAGTAGGGAGCAGGACAGAGACATCTCTACAGCCTTTTGCTAATTCACAAGTCAGGTCACTTTGCAAATGCTATGCTTGTCAATGTGAAATTGTATTTCTTTCTCATACACTGGTTTGAGAACGCATTTTTGTGTGTGACAGGAGTAACTCCAAGGTGTTTGAGAGGCCCAAGGGGGATTAGAAGGACCTTAAGTGTCTGGGGCAAATATATAACGAAGATATATTCTGGGATAGATTTATCAGGACCCATGAATCCTCTCCACTCCAAGCCACATATTAAAACCTTTATATGGCCAGGATCTTGAAAACAAATATCCCTTGGCTGAGAAAGACAGAGAGTAGCAGGGGCTGGGCAATGCCAGTAAGAGCTGTGGGGATGGGGAGTGATGACTGTAATTCCTTGGCGTCTGTCTAGTGCTCTGAAAGTGGTTTAAGAAAGGGACCAGCACCACCCATGACACTATCCTCAGCCTTCCCTGCTGGGCATCCTCATCCATAGCACAGGGTTCAGGAGGAACGTGGCAAAGACCCAAAAATCTGTGCCTGATTTTGATCCTTGGCCAGCTTTCCCTCCTAGTGAAATCTCACTGAGCTGAGCTGAGGTGTAAGTGAAATAGGAGTGTTTCTGTCAGTGTATATGAATATTCACTTGCAGAGCACATCGTGCCAACACCCAAAGGTAGAACAAAAATGTATGACAAGGACCTCAGCTGAAGGGCACTTTACAGAATAACAGAAAAGGGATTTAAATATGTGGAGGATTTGATATATGAGGAAATGTAGCAGAGAAGCAGAGCACTATGTATTTTCCTTCACACATAACAGGATCCCCAAGCCAAAGCTCTCACCATCTTAAATGGAGTTTTCAGAGGTGAATGTCATGTACATGGTCAGGATTTCGTTTCAATTGACTACTCTTTTTCTACTGGGAGCCAAATTCTGTCCAGAATTGCAACCTGTGTAAATCTTTCTCATTTCAATAGTGCAATAGCTAAATAGCAGTAAAGATGCATTGACCTAACATACTGACAGTGCAGCTTGTTTTAAATACAGTGCCAGTAGTATTAGCACTCAACCTGACTTCAAAATTTCTAAAAATTTGGACTGAGCATTCACATTTCTAACACTTGAAATGAATGCAAATGTAAATTACCTCTCCTGGTAGGTGTCTTATATACTGTTAAAGCAATATAAAATGCCCAGAGTAAATTGTGATCAGAGTTTGTAGGTTTTAATGATATTTTGTGGTAGTTTTTCAAGGATTCTTCTTTAACAAGAATAATTTTAGAATCCAAATGAAACATGGAGAAGAGAAGGCTCTGGGGAGACCTACTAGAGACCTTCCAGTACCTGAAGGGGACCTACAGGAAGGCTGAAGAGGGGCTGTTTATGAGGGCCTGTAGTGAAAGGACGAGGGTGACGGGTTTAAATTAGAGTAGATTTAGATTGGATATCGGGAATAAGTTCTTTACATTGAGCATGGTAGAACAGTGGAATAGGCTACCCAGGGAGGTGGTTGAGGCACCATCTCTGGAGATATTCAAGGTGAGGTTGGACAAGGCTCTGAGCAGCCTGGTCTAGTTGAGGGTATCCCTGCTCACTGCAGGGGGGCTGGACTAGGTGATCTTTGGAGGTCGCTTCCAGCCTTAGCCATTCTATGATTCTATAGAGCTGTATGAAAGCATACTGTATGAATTTCTGGTTTTAAAAAAAAAATATCCCTAAATGCTGCTGCATAAAAGCACTAAGAAAACCCTTTGGAAACTTTCCTTATTCTTTAATGAATAAAGCATTGCAAAAAGAATCTCCTGAAAGGAGCTTGCATTTGTTGCTGATCCTTTTGGCCTCTGTTAACTATTCTGCAAATCTCTGATGCATTGTAGTTCAATAAATGGCCAACCTTCTCTGTTCTGTGTTTTGATAATTTTGCTTTTCATGTAAGATAAACCAGCCTGTTTAGTAGGAAGGAATTTCTAAAGATTCCTGGAAGAATTGAGAAAAGGGTAACATATTATTTTCAGTAGTTGTATTAAAATATAGCCATGAAGGGGTTTTGCCTTCTATTTGCCTATATTTTAAAAGCACTTTTAAAATATACTGAAAAAAAGAAAAGTGGTCTTATTTAAAAAAAAAACACAACAGTTTTTCTGGATGGTGATGACAAGAGCAAAATGTTGCAGAGTTTTCCTTAAAAATGCACTTCAATTTCTCAGTGCCATTTACCTGTTGTGCATTCAAAATGGAGTTAAGGGCTAGTATAATTTATAGGGCTGGTCAAAAATTGGAAATGCTTTTACAGGAAAAACTGTACTATTTTGACACTTCTTTTGTCCTAAATCAAGGAATGAAAATTGCAAAATTTTGCACGAAAATGACATATCTGAAACATGGTCTGGAAATATCAAAATGCTGCATTGAGACAGCTGGTTTAGAGAAGACTGAAACACTTAATTTAGACTTCAACATTTGTTTTGGATAAAAGGGACTGATATAGCTGGAATAGAGAAGCACAATAATAATTAAAATAAAATATTCTGATCTGGTTACTTAGAAAGTGAACACCACTGTGAAATTCCAATCAAGTGTGTTTTACTGGGGCAGAGTGGGGGGATGGTGGTGGTGATGGAGGGGGTGGGAATCTGTTCTAGCAATCTGGAAATGCATTTTATAAAAATCCTGTGAACATTATGGGTTATTTGTAATTTATAATTAGGATGTGATAAAGACAAAAGTAAAACATTGAAAATCATAAATGAAACACTTCTCTAAGTTGAAATCTTCTTTTGAGCTAGATGATATCCTTATGACAGAAAAGATGTTTCTTCTGGTATTACTTTGTTTTAAAGTAGGAACTAAGATTTCCATGAATTGAGTTTGGGGTTTGGGTCTGCTATTGGTTTCTGATGTGACTGTGGCAAAAAATGTAATCTTGCTATATTTCATTTAGAAAGGAGGAGTAACTCTTCTGTATCTGTTCAGCCTTGTAAATTTATGTAGGGTCTCACATGATGAGTCATGGTCACTCGAGCATGGTCTTTCATGCCAGCCCATACTTGGCCCTGGATGAAATTTGCCTGGAGCCTTACTGACTTACTCTGACATTTTAGAGAGAGAGCTTGCCTGTCCTATAGTGTCCTGCTGTGAAGCAGATGCATCTTGGGACTATCAAGGGACATGTAGGTCACAGTGCCTTAAAAAGAAGGATCTAGAGCTGAAACACATCTACTTGCTGAAAGGACACTTCTAACACCACACAGAGATAATGGTAGATGGACCTGGACAGAATTGCTCATCATCCACCAGTAAAAATTCCTGTAGTCCTCCACTACATGACAATACAGTACAAATATGAATTTCAAAAGCTGATAGATCTGACGGTTTGCAGTATTGAAATGAAACTATTATTTATTTTATGCTGCATTACATAGCCAAATTAAAACAAAACAAAACAAAGCAAAATGTATTACTGTAATAAGACTGGTAGGTGGTTAAGAAAGTAATACTTGTGTGTGCAGTTTAAATTTGTGAACAGGCCCATATGTCACAGTGCAGAGAACTCTGGCTACACCAGGAGCCCAGCATGGTTGAGTGCTTGGTGCTCACTGCTGCTGTTTTGGTGAGGTAACAAGCAACTGTTGAGCTGACAACATGGTATGTAAAATATAATTTAGCTTTGTAATTAAGGAGATATTAAGGGCATAATCGCATTTATTAATTTAATTAAGTTTAGTGAGTTTGTCCTATGACGTTAGATATCAATTGCTAAAGATACACATTTACATTTAATAAGCGTAATTGCTGACTTGCTTTATTTTGCTATTTGCCAAGTGAACACCTTGAGAGCCCTTTTAAGTGGATTAAGCAGGAGTGTAAGCTTAATGCATTACAAGAGCATAATTGTACTTTTATTGCTCATTAAATTTTGAGTTAATTATGTAGCAACCAGGTTTATGTTTTATTATAGCAAACCTCAATCCATGGGCTCTTCAAAGTAGACTAGGAAAGGAAAACAGTTTTCAAATGTACTGTATGAGTCCTATTTCAGATATATTTACTTAAGGAAGCTCACAACTCTGCATTTAGGAGAAGGCAGGCATCCACTGCCAGGGTCCTTCATCCAGAGTTGAGCAGCAGAGCTCACCAGATAGCTCCTGCTGAGTATACGATGCTTTGAACTTGCCATTAAGAAACCTCCTTGAGAGATGCAAGGGTTTTATAGTGAGAGATTCTGCTTTCTTAGGAAGATGGCAAAGTTTTCTTCCTTTTCTACCTAAGTTTTTTTTATATTTTGATTCTATTTCTACCTATTTCTCTGAACAGATAAAATAATAAATTTTCTTTGCTGTAGGGAATACTCTGACCTGGGTGAACTCCTCTCATCGAAATAGCTATTGGAAAGTGCAGTGCTAGTCTAAAGAACTTACCAAAAGAGGGCCATATATCCAGAAGTACTTTTTTTCCCAGTGATCTTAGACATCTTTTTTAGAACAGGATCTTCTTTCTATACAGAAGAAGCTCCTAGGTGGCCAAGCTGAGGTAGACGTTTTATGTTAAGTCAATCAAAGTTTATGGAGAATAATCTTCTTTGCTGACTACTGGCAATGAGGTATGAGGGTGGAAGAGAGAAGGAGAGAGAAATTCTGATCAGGACTGTCTCATGGAAAAAAGAATCAGATCCTAGCATCTACCCAGGAGCTTAGTTAAATTAATTTTTTTTCGATTGGTTTCATTAGATTTTAGAACAAGCCATTATGTGTTTCACTTGTTCCAAATTTTCTCAAACCATGTGTCCTGGATATGGTACATGGACTGAGTAATCACATGTCATTGTCCTGCAGTCCTGGTGACACTGGGCTTGGAAATGGTGTAAGGTGTATGAGAGGTTCAAGCAGTTCTAGAAGTCTACAGTAATAAAAGCTGTGGTCAAATTTAAAGGATATTCTCAGTGAAAAAGTAGATTTCTCATTTCCACACATAAATATTTGTGGCTTCCTTTGTATAGCTGTAAAATAAACCACTCATTTTTAGAAATAAACTTCTTCCCATGAGACTAATGAAAGAAATTATTTAATTATGTGCCATTTGGTTACATTCCATGGGGATTCATTTTATGGGACCGGTATATGTAAAGATTTATTTGAAGTTTGGAAGTCTCCAAATGTGCAAGATTAGACTTCCACTTTTGTGTTGTCTATGAAACCTTTGATTTCAAAATGTGACCTATGGTCCTTTTGAAACTTCTTCTAGTTCTCTTAGACATGCATCTTTCTGGTGAAATATTTAATAAACTCAGTGGCCTGAATTTCACTATTTGAAGAAACACTTTGCCAGATGTTGTACATAGCTGACAATATTGAGTGAGATTTTTTACAAACAAAAGTAAAATTGTAAAATCTCTTCTAACTACAAAATGGCATGTGAATGATGAAAAAAACTTAATGATGCAAAGCAGAGTCCCCCACATGTAAGCTTTTGTTGGATGAACCTCCAATCCAGAATTTAATGTTATCTGATTAGGTGTGAACAGAGTTGTCAATGAAGCAGAAAACAGGACACAGCTGATAAAATAGTGAAGTTAAATAAAGATAAGTCAACTTTGTTGCAAAGCCAAAAAATTACGTTTGAATGATTCCAGTGTAGTAATTTTAATCCTGTTAAACTTAATCTCTTCGAAGTGTAAGCAGCATGATTTTTCCTGCCTCCAGCTAACTGGGTTTTGTTTTGTAAACTGTGTAGGATTTTATTAGGTTCCATGGAAATAATATCTTTAAAGTTATTCACAGTACATATTTATTAGTGTGCCTGGGATTCAAAGATTTAACATTTCTAAATGCTAGTCTAAAATCAACATAGAAAACCAGTTTCTTTGACTTCCATTCTGGCAAGAACTTTCACCAACGCCAGTGCTCAGCTTTGCTTCAGATTCCAGGATCACACCTAAGTACCACTCCACAAATTCATCTCAAATAATCTTTTTTTTATAAGGATTAATTTGAAGGATCCACAGATTCACTTGCAACCTGCACCATGGAAGAGTATGATTGCACAAACACATGGGAACCCTGAAGCAACATCATGGTCGATATAAATTTCTGTAATACCATGTACTGATGTCAATTCATATCAACTAAGAACATGACCATTTCTTCCCTTAGGAAGACAAGGTTATGCTTGCCAGCGGAGACAAATGATCACTTCAGTAGGCTCTTTAGAGTTAGCTCTATCTTACAGGTACCTCAGGTAATTATATATCAGTGGCTTGACCACTGACTTGTTATCTAAGGAAGTTCACAGAATCTCCAAGTCTGCAACGTGCCAGCGTGCTTTCACTCTTGTCAGAGATGAATTCATTCAGTATCTTCCCATCCCTTTTGATGCCTGAAGCCCTGAAATTTTTCTGACAGAGGAAGAAAAGACGGGTGAGTTTTCCTTCATCATACTCTGTGGAACCCTCAGAAATGGTACAATGGTTATTATTGCTACTAATGTCATAATCACACCTTTGCAAAGGAAACATGCCCTCCATGTGCTGAGTCACCACATTGTAACCTTTACATTTCAGCCTGGCTCAGTCATCAAGCGAATTCTGACATCAAGGACTGCATCAGCACTGCCTCCAAAGATACATTCCCTCATCTTCTCCTCCCAGTTCTGATGACCACACTGATAGACTCTGTCTCTACTGGCAATGCCCTCCTGTATAACTTTACTGCCTTATTCCAGTTTTCTAGGACAGAACAACAACAAAAGAGTCTTCCAGGGTAGGTACAATTTTTAAATGGTGGGTTTTTCCTGAGCATTGCTGCTTTATTTTAATTACTTGAAATTAACTGGGGAAAAAACCAGTAACAGGAGAAGATATGGCCACGCTGGTCATAATATCAGTACTGTAATAAGCAATATACAAATGGAATGGGGAATATACAAATAAGAAATAGAGGTAGTGTCTCAAGGAGATCATCCAATCATCATGCACATGAACTGGATATGTACTTGCTTGTGGCTTACAGACCATTTCTGTTTCCTGAAGGCCTCAATTTAAATATCCAGAAAATCCTTGTTGGTGTAAAATTGGAAGAATGGATGGTGCATTTGCAAGAATCTTGATTACATTATTTGTAGACCTGCTCCCTGCAATTACACCAAGGCAATGTTAAAACAATTACATCTACACCTAAATCTTATTGCCGATTTTAGTATACTGCAGGGTCTGGGGTCCTGAGTTGCTTTTTTGAGGTTTTCCCCAGACATACTTTCAGCTTAGGTCTTAACTGGTACACAATGGTAACCAGAGGTCAGTTGGCAAACAGATTCATGTCAACATTATTATCTCTTGACAAAATGGTGACTTTGGCCATATGAAGTTTGCATGACATAATTGGGTCATTCTTAAGTAAATTATCTGTGTCTGGAAATAAGACCCTGTAAGTCCCTGTAGCACCAACATTGTGCGGTCTCAGTACAAGACATTTTGGGTGAGAAAAAGAAATGTATTTATTGAAAGCTGATAGGAAGATAATATCTAAATTCTAAATATCTAAAATTCAACACATAAATATTGAATTTAAATGGAAAGAGACAGTGATATATCTAGCTGCTGCTGTTGCTGGATCAGGAACTTTATTTGCATTATTTATTTTTCTGATGCTGTTAAGCTCAGAAAGAATGTACTATAATATTGAACTGATAAAAATTCTTTGTTTGAAATTGAGAAATTTTCATGGTGACTGGTTAGCTGCTGACAAAAAATATGTAGAGCAGAATATCAAATGGTCTGTGATAGCTTGCAGTAGGTGATGGGAGCACTTATACACAGAATTGACAAACTGTCATTTATTCCCATCTCATTTTCTGTGCTCCCTTGCCTCCCACC
>WTSP01011768.1:0-13751 GCA_025331215.1 Actenoides lindsayi | reverse complement strand
CAGAAAGATGGGGACAGACTTTTGAGCAGGGCCTGTTGGGACAGGACAAGGGGTGATGGTTTGAAACTAAAAGAGGGGAGATTTAGACTGGAGAGAAGGAAGAAATGTTTTACAGAGAGGTAGGTGGTCAATGCCCCACCCCTGGAAACATTCCAGGTGAGGTTGCTCTGAGCAACCTGCTCTAGTTGCAGGTGTCCCTGCTCACTGCAGGAGGGTTGGTCCCTTCTGACCCAAATCATTCTGTGATTGTGTGAGTCAATGTCAATCCATGGGGCCACCTGGCTGGGCTCTCCTGACAGAGAGCAGGACCAAACTGCTAGGCTTGCTCCTGCCTTGCTAACCCAGCTGCCACCCCACAGCATCCATCACACCACCAAGGGCTGCCAAGAGGCTGGTGGCAACCCCAAGAACCAAGGACACAGCAAAACCAGCCTGTGCTGGAGGAGACAATGGGGCAGCGGTGACCCAAACCAGAGCTTTGTGGGACAGCTTTCCCTGGGCTCTGAGCTTGTCTGGATGGAAGTCCTTGAGCTGTGCCTTGAGCCCTGTCCTGGCCCTGCAGAACCCTGCAGCCCTGGAGCGAGGCATGTGAGCAGCCTCTAGTGGCAGCCCCCAAAGGCTCTGGAGCTCTTCAAACCACCAAGATTTGGTCTGGGCAACTCCAGGCGATGGGAGCGGCTGGTTTGGCCCCACCAGGCTGTGTGACAGAAGGAACGGCAAGGGCTCTGCTCTGTGGGCAAAGCTGAAGAGCTCTGAAAGCCTTTGCACCCTACCTGCAGCCTGGCTGGGAGGTACATGTCAGCTCTGGTGTCCACGGTGTCCAGTTCCCATCTCATCTCCAGCACACCGGTCACACATGGGAGCAGGGAAGGGCTCCATGTGCTCCTAGGAGCCACATCTGTCCTGTTCCATTCACCTGAACCATGGGGTTCAAATCTTCTGCATCTCTAAAACAACTGAGGATCAGGTTTGAGGTGGGGCACTGGCGAACTCAAGTCACCAGGTGTTGTGTTGTGGTGCTGACAGGTGACTGTGCAAGATGCTACAGTCCTCTCCACTTCTAGGAGACCCTGCTCTGCACCCCAAAACTCCCTCACCGACATCCCAGCCTGTCCTCTTCACCAGCAAGAGAGGTAAGTGGCAGGTCACCACTGCCTTCCAGACTGTGTCCCATCTGTGATCTGTGTGTGTGGGCCCCAGCACTAGAATCACAGAATCCCAGCATAGTGGGGGTTGGAAGGGATGTATGGACATGGTCTCATCCAACCCCCCTGCTCCAGCAGGGTCACCCAGAGCAGGGGGCCTAGAATCTCAGTGTCCAGGTGGGTTTGGAATCTCTCCAGAGAAGGAGACTCCACAACCTCTCTGGACAGCTCTGCCACCCTCACAGGAAAGAAGTTCTTTGTCATGTTCAGAAGAAGTTTTTCCTTCTGCTCATAGACAGAGAGAAGCTCAGCAGCAGTTCTCCCTGGCTCAGCCCATCATTTCGGGGTGTGCAGGAATGCTGCTTCTGTCAGCCTGGCTTCAAGGCTTGGCTCTGGCTCTGCCCTGGCATCCCCTGGGCACAGCGCGGTGACGAAGCGTCTGCGTTCGGGCCGCGGGAGCCTCAGCACCAGCCACTGCTCAGCAGACTTGGTGGTGCCCCGGGCAAGGCCCAGACTGCCTCGTCTCCAGCCAGGGAGCATTAACCTTCCCCCACCAGAGACATTCCTCAGCCCTCGCTGATGCCAAGCAGAAGTACATCATGAAGTCGAGGCGCTGCCGGGGCTGCCTCTCCCTGCCCTGCTTTCCCCGGTAATTGCTGCCCAGACCATCCATTAGGGACGGCAGCCAGGACCTGCAGGAGATGCTCCTTGCAAAACCTCCTGTTACGAACGTCTGGGACAGACTGGTGCAGAGGAGCAGGGTGTTTTGGTCATGCTGCTCCTGAGAAAATTCGCAGGTAGCCAGGGGCTTTGTGCCACTTACCCCTGCTGCAGGGTGAGCCCAGAGAGCCGTGGGTTCAGCTCTGAGCGCCTTGCTGAGATGGGGCACAGAGGGCACGGACAAGTCGGGGATGGGAGAAGAGCGATTTCCATCAGGGTGAAGGCACTGGTGGGTTAAGCGGTGCCCTTGGGGGCTGTAGCTGAGGCTGTAATGTCACTGAGCCAGCACAGGGGGATGCATTCGGAAGACTGTGAACTTTCTGCCCTCCCCTCTCACGCCTTGGCCCCATAATTATTCCTCTGGGTCACGCAGGGTTCCTGAAGTGCTTTTCAACTGATGTTAGTTGTGGGTAACATGAGAAAAAAAAAAACCACACAAAAGGAAAACCCAGTATTCCTCTGCAAATCCTGTCGGCCACACTCCCCCGGCTCCCCACCCTGCAGCACTGGGTGCAAGGCTGGGGCAGGGGAGGCAAACCCTGCCAGGCAGAGCAGGAACAGGCAGCAGTCAGGAATAGCTGAGGCTCAGGTGCCTCCTGCACCAAGCTCTGGGCCATGGATGGACTCCTGATGCTAACTGGTTTCACCCCAGTCCCACGAGCGTGCCCTTTGCACACCTCCAAAGCCAGGCGATCAGGTGCCTGACGTAGCAGCAGTGGGGCTACGGAGATCTCCTAGGAAGAGGAATAACGTTCTCAGGCAGAGGAATCATCCTTCTTTGGGGTGTTTTTTGTATCAGAGCGGATTAAAGGCGACACAGCAAGATAACCCGGATCACTGCAGGGAGTCGGTGGCTCAGATAACTTCTGCAGACCCAGCCAAAGCCCAAGCCTCGACACCCACTCCCTCGCTGACAGAAACGGTCCATGCACAGCAAAGTAATGAAAAAGGATCCTCCTGCTGCCTCCCGCGCCAGGCGGTGCTGCCGACAGAGCTTCGGAGCCAGTACTGAGCTTTGCCGGGCCGCCCTTGGCTCTCGCACCCAGCAAAGCTATTAGCAATGAGCTCAGCCCTCTTTAAGCGCTGACCCAGGCAGTCTGGGGGCTCTCAGAATCGCGGCGATCGATCCGCGCCTCTTACACATCCCCCACGGGCTTTCGGTTTCAGGAAATCTCTTTGCCTCTCCTCTCCTCCTCTCTTGCCCGTGGCCTCCAGGAATGCTTTTCTGAGGGACCTCGGAGCTGGGAGTTAAGGGAAAAGCAACTGGGAGCGGGGTGGGAAGGACGGGGACTCAGCTGGGCCAGCGCTGCCTGTTTGCTTTGGCTGACTGTGTGATTCATTCATCCGCTCCTCTTCCTCGGGGAGGAAAGGGAGGACATTCTCCCCCTGCTTCAGAGAGGGAAAAGCTGGTGCCCTGTGTGCAAACTTGCCCTACATGGGCTCTGCTCATCCATGGCATGGACTTTCTAAAGCGGCTATGCCCTCTGCAGTGTCCTCTCCTCTCTCTCCTCTGCTTTCAGAGCTTGACTGGTGCCAACTGGTAAACAGGCAACGGCATTTCAGTGCAAACCCACCCTGGCAGCAGGAGCAGATAAGGCTGTTAGTCTGCCAGGGAGCACTCAGTTATGGTAATGATCAACTCAGCAGCATCCTGCTGCCCCTGATGGACAATCCTGCACCCCTTGGGCCCCTTCTCCCATCCGTTCAGGTCCACCTTGCACAATCAGCCAGGTGTAGGGTGAAGAACCACACTGGGCAGCTGGGGCATCCAAAAAGACTGGTGGAGTTGCGGCCAGAAACCACATCATCTGCTCTGGGCTCCTTTCCTAGGTATGAAGGAAAGAACTGGCAGCCCAGATCCTTCCAAAATGAGCTCCCTCACTCCCCCCACATGCCCAGGAAGGCTTTCAGGTGCCTGAGTGCAGCTCATAAGTGACTAATGAGCCATCACAAATATCAGTGGTGGTGCCAGCTGCCAGAAGCAGACCGAGCCCGAGCCCAAGCCCTCCCTTGAATCCCTCAGCTCCACCCAGGAAGCAGACCTGCCTTTGACAACAGCCGGGTTAAGAAACAGCCAGAAAAACAACCGCCCAGTGCCCTGACCAGGTGAGCTGAGGTTGGCTGCACAGGGGAAGGGGAGACCATTGGAAGGGGGAGGAAAATTCACATCTTGCTACAGCTGCCTTCACAGAACTCCTCCAGAGAGGGGGTGGCTGTGTTGAAGCCTGGAGATGGGTTAGGGCCAGCGGGGAGAAGTCTCTCGTTTTTCTTTCGGTGAGACATTGGCCCAGGTAGCCCAGAGTGATGATAGAAGTCCCACCCTTGGAACCATTCCAGGTGAGGTTGGCTGGGGCTCTGAGCAGCCTGCTCTAGTCACAGATGTCCCTGCTCCCTGCAGGGTGGTTGGACTAGATGACCTTGAAAGGTCCCTTCCAACCCAAACCAGTCTATGGTTTGGGTAACTCTGTGGCCAACAGAGACCTGGAGCCTGTGGATGCCCTGAGGAAACCTCCCTATTCATCCAGAGCCCCAGTGTGACTGGCACAAGCGTTTTCATCTCTTCCTTTAAAAACTGCTCATAGAGCCCCAGTTTGCCGGTGGGGGACACAACTTGGAGCAGAGGCCCGAGCTCATGAAAGGGCTAACGAGTGCACTTCCATACGCCCACGAAGATAAACTCCAAGGGCTTGTTTCAACCTGTTCCGTGCACATGAATGATGATCCTACGGTAACAAGTGGTGGCACTTAAATGATGACTCAGCCATGGCACCATCGGATCCCTGCAAATCTGAGGAATTTGCCCTGCTCAAAGCATTCTTACCCCTCCTGGATTTCATGCAGTGCAAAGGAACTCGAATTTAGCTGACTCCTTGTGCTTACTGCCCTTGAAGTTGGCTCCCATTGCTAACACTGCAAAGTAGATGTGGAATAAACCTGACCTTCGGAGAACTCGGCGCTTCCCAGACATAGAAAAAATCAATGAAATGCCACTTACCAAACAAATCCCCATTGAGCTGATCCACCTGCATCAACAGAGCTTCACGTGGCCACCCATGCACCCCAAATCCCCTCCAGTAGCTGCAGCAAGAGCTCCCCTTCCCTTCTCCGGGCTTCTTTGGCAGGGTTTTTTTTTTAACTCCCAGCACACCAGTTCTGGCACTGTGCACTCTGCTCTAAGCTGGTTTGGGGAAGCCTCAGCAGCACAGGACATTTATTGCTGGTTGTGTCCTGCACGTTGGCTGCCACCCACCCCTGTTTTCCACGTACCTACTCCAGATGTGCTGTTGCTCCTCCTGTGTTGGTGTTGGAGGAGCTGAGTGAGGAAGGGGATGGCATTCCCACCACGCCAGCCAAACCATCCCACCTCTCCCACTCCTGAATCCCTCCCTAACCTTTCTTTTCTCTCCAGAAAGACCACTAACCCACCTGCACCAGCCCAGAAACCGTGTTACTGGTTGGGAATATCTTTCACCTCAATCTTCCTCCTCAAGTGCATCTCCAGGAGCAGATTTCACTGCTTGCTTTTCTTATGGCCATCAGATGGTGCCATTGAGTCTTCTTGGGCTGCGGGAGGACAGCAGCCTGGCACCAGGGATCGCATTGGAGGCTTGCTCCAGCTCACAGGCAGGGAATCGAGCTTTATTGCCCAGTTCCAAACACGACAAAATAAAGAGGGGTTTTTGTTGGTGGTGGTTTGGGGTTTTTTTAAGTGTAGGTGTTGGCAAAGTAAAGCAAAGATGGGGGCTCTGGCGCTCCCAGATACGTTAACAAGTGTCTCTGTCTCTGCTCTTTCTGGGGTTTTTTTTGCACAGCTCTTGCAAGGCTGCCTATCTTCTTGCAGCTGGACTCCGGTGATACCAGTGTAGCACCAAGTGATAGTAGCATGGGAGCATTTCAGCTTCCATTTCTGCCCCCCCCCCAAAAGGTATGTTCACTGCTGGAAAGGTTTGGAGACAATGAGCAGAGTTCAGCAGCAGGACCAGAAATGAAAAAGAGCATCAGTGTTGGTGAAAGCTCCCTTTGCCTCCACAACAGCCACGTGGGACACAGGGCTTGCCCTCCTCGGGTGGTCCTAGACAGCAGGCAACAGGTTGCCCTGTCCTTGGGCAAGACCATCTCCCTTCCACCTCTCCCTGCCTCTTCCCCCTTGTTCTTTAGCACGGAGTGCACTGTAAGGAGAAGAGGCTTGTGCATCAAGGCACCGCTGCTTGCGATGTGCTCTTCCCATTTGACATCTCCCCTCCAGATGTGGGGCCAGGATTTCCAGGGCTTTGGAATTTCTAATTCTCTTTGTGGTTTGGGTTGTTTGTTTTTTTTTTTTTTGCAAAGACCAGAGCCTGGCACTGGCAGCTCTGCTGTCCAGCTGAGGCCTCTACCTGGCATCGCAAATATGCATGAATAAGAACCGATTAGTGCTTTTCCTGGGTGGTTTTCAGTTTTAATTGTGCAAGATGAAAGAGGAGAAAAATGCCAGCAACGTGAGGAGGGAGGGAGAGGAGAACTAATTACAATTGCATGTAGTCAGTGATAAGAATGGCTGCTGAGCTGGGCTGGGTGGTTTCCAAGTGTGGTGGGAGCCAGCTTCAATTTCACAGCATAATATTTCCTGCGTCCTTAAAATAACTTCTCCCTGCCCCCAGGGTGTCACAGCAGCTGAAGAGCAATGTGTGGCCCTTCCCTGGACAGCCCCATGCTGCTCAGTGCTCGGTTTTTGTCTGTGGGCTTTTTGGGGAGTATGTGTTATGCCAAGGCACAAAGTGACCGTCCCTCTGTACTGGGCACTGGTGAGGCCACACCTTAAATCCTGGGTTCAGTTCTGGGCCCCTCACTCCCAGAAGGACATGGAGGGGCTGGAACATGGCCAGAGAAGGTCAATGGAGCTGGGGAAGGGGATGGAGCACAAGTCTGGTGAGGAGCAGCTGAGGGACCTGGGCTTGTTCAGCCTGGAGAAAAGAAGGCTCAGGGGAGACCTTGTTGCTCTCAACAGCTCTCTGACAGGAGGTTGGAGCCAGGTGGGGTTGGTCTGTTTTCCCAAGTAACAAGTGATGGGACAAGACGAAATGGTCTGAAGCTGCAGCAGGGGAGGTTTAGGTTGGATATGAGGAAAAATTTCTTCCCTGAAAGGGAAAGGTTGGCCCAGGCTGCCCAGGGCAGTGGTGGAGTCCCCATGATCCCTGGAGGGGTTTCAAAGCCATGGAGATGTGGTGCTGAGGGACACAGTTTAGCAGTGGACTTGTCAGTGCTGGGTTAACGGTTGAGTTTGATGATCTCAAAGGTCTTTTCCAACCCAAACAATTCTATGAGTCTGTGATTCTAAAGCACTGAGTCCCAGGCGAGAGGGCTGGAGCAAAAAGGAGGGGATGCTGTGCAGAGCCAGACGTGTGGTCTCCCTTGGATGGCAGCAGGCAGGGCAGAGTTAGCTGCTCAAGCTCTTTGGTGCCCGGCGAAGAGCAGCTTCCCCGAACCTCTCGGCAGAGCTGAGACCTCTTTATGGTCAGAGCTAATTGCTCATGTGAGATGTATTTACAGAAGCGACTGTTTGTGCAGAGCGCAGCAGACAAACAGACTCCTGTTCTGCCAGGCACCCTTTGTAATCGGCGGGGGCTGGGAACCCTTTAATGCAGCCATGGGAGGCCTGGTTTGTACCGCAGGCTGGATGGTGCCTGAGGGATGCTGAGCCCCAGCCCTGCTCTGGGTGCAGAGTGGCTGGCCGGATCCAGCCCTCTGCTTGCTCTCACCCAGGTTACGTGAGCAGGCTGAGGGCACAGGCCCCACAGCGCAAACCCACGGGTGTGATCCTGGCACGTGGGTGTCACCGTCATCCCACAAACCTAGGACTGGTTCCGTTTGGTCAGCCAGCAAGCCAGGCGCTGCAGGAGAAGCACCCTGTGCACGTGCAGATGGGCTGGAGGAGATGTGACTGGGGCTCAGAGGCCACTTGGGAGGTGATGTGGTGAACAGCTTCCTATGTAGTTGCACCAGAGGGAGAGACGTGCCAGAAAGTTGCTCTCTGCGTTTGCAGATCGTGTCAAGGAGTGGTTAAAAGCAGCCAGGGCTCCGAAAAACGGACTTGCAGGCTTCTTGCTGCCTGCTGGTTTGTTTGGAGGTGGAAGCCTAGGGGGAATTTTGCCATGTGGGAGAGAGATGCAGCATTAGGAAAATAACGCAAACAATTTCTGGTGCTGTCCGCATCCTCCTGCAAAACCAGTGGGGACAGGAGGCAAGCCTTGGCTTCCAGTTACACATAACACCTGCTTGCAGGTAACCTACAGCCCAACCACACCGAGTGGACATCCCTCTCTAAACTTCAACATACACATGTCCTGTTTCTCACCCCGTGCCCTTTTCTCCACCCTGACTCAGGCAGGAGGTTAGGATACGCTTGGGGAAGAGCTTATCAGTAAGGGAAAGCAGCACCAACTATAACAGAGCTGGTGTGTGTCTGTCTGTCTGTCTCCTGCTTCCCCTTTCTGAGGGGCTGTTCAAATGAGCTCATGCAGGTCAGGCACGTGGGTTTGGTTACAGCCTGTCCACAGTGACGTGGTATCACCAGCCCCGGGACAACAGGAAAGCCACACTCCTCTGGCTGGCAAACCTCTCCGGCACACTCAGGTCAGCCCAGGCATACCCACCCCATGGGTGGCCACCAGCCTTCCCTAAGCTTCCCAGCTGAAACTGGAACTTTCTTGGCTACCGTTCAATTCCTTTGAGCATTATTTTTGGGTTCACTGCTTGGAAGAAGACAGAAATCCCCCTAAGTGATGAAGGTTTCTGAGCATTCACACATCATCTCTCACGAGACTTCTGAGGCAGAGGGAAGTGTTTCTCTCAATTTCCAGATGTGGAAGCTGAGGCGTGAGGCAGGCATTGCTCAGTCAGACTTAATTAGTGGGGGGAAAAAGAAAACCCAGTCACCACCAGTCTTGTGCTTTGACATCCACTCCTAAGTTGGCATGTGAAAGAGGAAATGCCCAACACTTGTATTCTTCTGCGAACGGGAGAGAGACTGAACTTTGTTCAGCATCCCTGGAAATGCAGACCCCCAAGGACAGGTTTTTCAGCCTTCCTCCCTGAAGCTACAGCCCTCTCTCAGACATCTGAGTAAAAGTCCTGTTTCCCAGCTAGTTCAGGACCCAAAGTGCCTCTTTTCCCCCTCCCCAGTCTGGGTCCTCAGCGGGATTGATTGTCTTATTGCGAGCCCATCTCTAAAAAGTCTTACTATTACTGGCAGCAATCAATATTTATAACCACTCACGGGGTTTATTTATAAAAAAATCAAATGTTCCAAACAAGAAGAGATGCTGTTATTAATATCCAGCATGATTAATAATCCCATTTGGGGTTGCAGGCAGGCCCACGCTGTCACACTCATGCACTTTGCTTTTTCTAATGGCTCTGCAGGAATTTGAACCGTAATATGTTTCACGCGCAGGGACAAAGAGGTTTTGTCTCAGGGAAGGAGTATGTGGATGGTTTTGACTTAAAGAGCCAGTGCTGCAAATCAGAGCTTCACAAATACATCGTTTTGAGCCCAAACCCACCAATCTGCCACGTCTTCCCAGCAAGGGTGTATCTCCTCCTGTTGCCTCGTGTCAGGGCAATATCCCCTGATCTGTTTCTCTGCCACCCACTGGAAATGCCTCAGTCAGGCAAAGGGGTTCACGTTTCTCTGCCTGCTGTGGCTTCTCAGCTGTCCACAGAAGGATGAGCTCCCTGGGAACGATGTTGCCTCAAATGGAGAGAAGGAAAACTCGTACAGCCCTGAGCAATGTTGTCTTTCCTCCTTCCTGACCTACTGGAAAGCAGCTCTGCAGAGAAGGACCTAGGAATCCTGGTGGACAAGTTCACCGTGAGCCAGCAAAGTGACCCTGGGGGCAAGAAGGCCAATGGTGTCTTGGGGTGCATTAAAAAGAGTGTGGCCAGCAGGTTGAGGGAGGTTCTCCTTCCCCTCTACTCTGCCCTGGTGAGGCTACATCTGGAGTATTGCATCCAGTTCTGAAGTCCCCAGTTCAAGAGAGACAGGGAACTACTGGAGAGAGTCCAGCAGAGGCTACAAGGATGCCGAGAGAACTGGAGCATCTCTGTGCAGAGGAAAGGCTGAGAGCCCTGGGGCTGTTCAGCTGGAGAAGAGCAGCATGAGAGGGGAATCTGATCAATGCTGATCAATAGCTAAAGGGTGGGGGTCAAGAGCATGTGGACAGAATCTTTTCAGTGGTGCCCAGTGACAGGACAAGGGGCAACAGGCACAAACTGGAACCCAGGAGGTACCATTGGAACATAAGGAAAAACTTGTTTGCTGTGAGGGTTGTGGAGTCTCCCACTCTGGAGAGATTCCAAACCCACCTGGACACTGCGATGCTGGGCCCCCTGCTCTGGGTGACCCTGCTGGAGCAGGGGGGGTGGGCAAGATGATCTCCAGAAGTTCCTTCCAGCCGATATCTGCTCAGGCCCACACCAAATATTGGGTGGTGAATGAAGGACAGGTGTTTCTGATGCAACAAGCCGTTAAGGGAGCAAAGTTCACCCCCACTCCTCAGCTCTCGGCCACGCAAAGCGATGTTTGGCCACCTGTGCATTGGACTTTTCCTGCTGCAGGAGGTAATGACAATAAAACCAGAGGCAGTAAAAGGACTGTGCTGCAGAGAGATGGTGCCTTGATTACTTCCTCATAGGCGCTTGTCCTCTGTGGCACCACTTTATTACCAGATGGGCAAAGCAAGCCGACCGAAAAACCAATATGAAAATTGGCTCTACAGGACAGACGTTGTGTGTGCTGCTATCAAACAGCCTGTTGCACACAAATTAGCTCATGAGAACCACAGGAGAGGCAAATAAAGAAAGAAACCTTCAGGCTTGTTATTCCAAGGCAACTATTAGCCAGTGCTGAGCCAGGCTTGGGATGGCAGAGTCTCTCTTCAGGGGCTATGGGACCTAGCAGAGCCTTCTGACAGACTGGGACAGCTCCAAGGTCCATGCTTCCTTGCACCTTGGCTTTCAAACTGAGCTCCACAGAACTTTATACGGCTGCCAGATCCTCATGCAAGAGGTTTGTTTGCCCCAACTCCTGTGGCCTGGTTTGCATTAGGATCCTGCTCAGCCTCCCATCAGTTCCCCAAAAGCTCTGGTGCTGCTGAGGAATACCTGAGAACAAAGCTACCCTATGCAGGGGGGGGGCAGTCAGAGCAGGGCATGCACTTTTTTGGGGTCCTCTTGTGCCAGCCAGGCCAGGGGCTATGGATGTCAGGAGGAGGAGAAGAGCGAATGAATGCAGCATCCCTTGCAATGCCGTACACTCCGGATCCCGTGCTGCAGCCGCTCCGCCCAGACTGTCTGGCAATAATCTGGCATTTTAAATCCTGTTAGACACAAGTAAGCTGTGGGACAGTAATCCAGGGAAGAGTTGATACAAAACCCTCCAACGTCAAGCATTATAAACCTCCCCGATCCTCTGCGCTTCCTACCACATCTGTACGCCAAGAACCGGCTCTTGTTAAGCACCTTATATTCATGTCCTGCAGAGCCTCCAAGCTCGTTGTCCTGGACAAGGAGCACTCTTTCTTATGCATGTGCACAGGGCTTAGCTCCAAAAGAGCCCCACAGCCTGCCAGGCTTTCTATTGTCAAGCAAATAATCATGGATATGCATTTTTTTACAGGTTTTAGAAGCATAAGAGGAGCTGCAGGACAACCACTGGAGACTGCTCTTGGACTGGCACATCCTCTGCTCTTCCCCTCACAGAGGGACCTGAGTGAACTGGGATGACTGAGAAACGCTTGGTCTGCCAGAGGGACTTCGGAGGGTTCTGGTGGCTGAAGGGGGAAGGAAAAGAGAAGTAGGTGCAATATCAATTTGACAATGGAAAAAAGTTACAAACTGATCAGCTTAGGTGAGGTATCGATAAACACCTCGTGCCGCTGGAAGGTGCGATGCAAGAGATCGATGAACTAGAGGTTTGTTGTCTGAGTTTCTTTTGCACCAGTAATTCTCCCAGTGCCCGGTTGCTGTGTATTTTCCTTGATAAAATCAGGAGGAAAACAGCTAATCTGACATGACAAACTCATTGTATCAGAAGCCATCTCTGCTTTAAAACGTGTGTCATATGATGAAACACCCTACTCCTGGTACAATGCATCTCACAGTAACATTGGATGGAGCTCATCCTCAAGTGCCCTGCCAAAAATACTCCTAACAAAGGGCAGCAAGAAAACATAATTCAAATGAGGGACATCTGTTCTCAAATGTTTGCAGATAATGACTGGATCAAGTGTCTGCATAAAGGATAATTATTTTCTGCAGATGGTTTTATCTGGTATTTTAAACACTAAAAAATCCTTGTCTCAGCCTCTCTGTAAAGTATGGGGGGGGGGGGGGGTTTTCTGCTGCAAGACACCTCTTTCCTATCCTCTGCTACGTTTTCTAAATGCAAAGAGAACTAAAACTATAAACAATTAGAAGATCAAATGCCCGTGTTAAAGTACTCCGTTTGAACACAGACAACATACAGTCATAAGTTATGGGCCTCCATTTCTTGTATTACACTGCTGGATAGCCAAAGAATTCTCAGAGTGAAGTTTTGTTACAGGAGAACGGCAAAAATAAAGCAGTTAACCCGTTGTGCAAAGGGATCCCCAGGAGATTTCAGAGGGAAGGTCAGTTCCTGTGTTTTTTCAACAGGACAGACAGTCCTTCCCTCAGAAGGCTGCAGAGAGTCCAGTGATGTAACCGTCATTCTCCCATAACACAAAGAGCTTTTAATTAATACATGCGCCCAGAGCACGCGATCACCCCCAGCAGATCTGCCTCTCTGAACGTCACCTAAGCAGGTGCTGCTGGTCGAGGGAAATCGGTGAAGAGGACACCAGCCTCACACAGCCTTTGGAAATGCTGTGCCTCAAAGGTTTGCATCAGAAGAATCACACCATAGGACAAGAGGAACAGCCTCAAGTTGCCTCAGGGGAGGTTTAGGTTGGAGCTGAGGAACAATTTCTTCCCCCTAAGGGTTGTCAAGACCTGTCCCAGGCTGCCCAAGGCAGTGGTGAAGTCCCCGTGATCCAGGGAGGGGTTTCCAAGCCGTGGAAATGTGGTGCTGAGGGACATGGGTTAGTGGTGCCCTGGCAGTGCTGGGTTAATGGTTGGACTCAGTGATCTTAAAGGGCTTTTCCAACCTAAACGATTCTATGATTCGGTGATTTCTCCTCTTTAGAACAGTTAGGAGCGTTTACATCTCCAAGAGGTACGGTGTCAGGCTGCCTGTGGGTGTGGGCAGGTGTCGTCCCTCAGCTTTTGTGGATCTAGCAGTTGGTTACTTTTGCAATTAGAGGAACTGAGAAAGGAAGGGGTTTGAGTCAAAAAGGAAATCTAGAGCCCAAGGTGCAACTGGTAGCAGAAAGGACCAGGCAGGTGAGGGAGGAAGCCAGTGCGTGTCCTGTGTCCAAGGTGGTCCCACAGCTCTCAGGATGCTGGAAGGCATAAGGGGAACAACGGTGTCCATGCAGTAGCAGTTGGGTCAATGCTTGGTGACTCTGTGGGAGCTCCAGGCTACATCACCCTCCCGACTTAACACATTTTGTCCAGCATGCAGCCACCTCAGCGCTCCCTTGGGGCCCTGACAGGGAGCTCCCCTCAAGGCAGCAAGAACTGAACGGCTGCGGCCTAATCCCAGGCGGCGAGATCCCTTCAGGGAGGGACGAGCAACGCTGGAGGGCCCTGCACCGGGAGACCCGCAGCCTCCAGCCCGGAGGAGCCCCTCAGGCCTCAGGCGCGTTAACGACGGCCCCCCGAACTACATTTCCCAGCGTGCCCCGGGCGACGGGCGCGGCGGGGGCCGGCGGGGGCAGGAAGGCGGGGGCCGGTTCCGGGTTGGCGGCGGGCGGGCGGGCGGGCGGT
>WTSP01011767.1:0-43328 GCA_025331215.1 Actenoides lindsayi | reverse complement strand
ATACAATAAAATAAAATATAAACCAAAATAAATTAAATAGTCGGTTTTCTACTTCCATGTTCTTTTTTATTGCCCACTGCTAGAAAATGCAGGTGTTTTTCCACCTAGACTCTGGAGGAAGGCTGCCCTTCTCTGTAAAAGAGGCAACAGAATAAACTGTGCCCAATCATCTTAATACAAAACAATCAGTACATGCAGCTTTAGGCAGTCTTAGGGGGGGTCCTTTGCAGTAGAAGGACCTCTTTTCTTCTTTGGGTCTGCCCAGTTCATCATCTGGGATAGTAAAGCCACCCAATTCAAGACTTCTTTTTCTGCTGTTCTATTTGATCAATTAATAAACAGAGCAGTTAAAAGGCACAGACAAAAATCCTCCGAGGAACAGATGATCTTAACTCTGCCTTCCTTGTTCTTCAGTAACAGCGAGGGAAAGAGAAAATATCTTTTCTTTTGCCCGGGCTAATCCCATCTCCTGTTGTACCTCACATGCCAGAAGCCTGCACATGAGCACAGCCTACACCTCACCGAGAGAGGGGACTACAGCACCCAAATCAGGCAGTGGTAGTGGACTTTTTGCCTCTGGGATGTCCACGACTCAGCTTACAACAGGAATCACTGGAACATGATTCATTTCATCCTAAAGCTGGTGTTTGAAATAGGTCAGACGAATCCCCCTCGGGAAGTACCATTTTCTCACCACTGGCTCTAAAGGGAGCCTGGGGCATAGCTGTAGATAACCACTGGGAAAAAATTAGGTGAGATGACTCTCATCCCTTTATTGGAGTGATCTGAATATGTACTTTAGTTCCCTCTGTGGAGTGTGTAAAGGGGACAAGGCCAAAGAAGAGACCATTAGGCTTTATCATTACTTCCTTCATCTCCTAATCGACCGACAAATGCTGGAGACAGCAGAGTCTGGATTTGGCATCTCTTCACTTTCCAAACCATGCTTTAACGGCTGAGCATCTCCTTGCCCTGGTGCTTTCAGTTTATGAGTCAATGGGAACATCCTCACTCCAGTTCTAGAAGCACGAAGCGTGTATTCCTGCTCGTTGGCAAGAGCACAGAAAATAGCAGGTAGAAGAGGAAATGAGCAGGCAGCTCTACTCAATTTTATCAGCTTTGCAACTCGAGAGGCATGTTGACGCGAGTTTATCTCCCCCCACCCCAAATTCTGGCAGGCTGAGTAAAAGCACTTGGTAGAAGAGTGACCCCAGGGAGGATGAGATACCTTCCACATAATTATCTCCAGTCAGGGTTTGGCTCTGCTATCACGGACGTTAATCTTTCACGCCCACTGCCGAACGGCCACATAACAGCCCGTGTGGTGAAAGAGGTGAATAAGGAGGTAAAGGAATATGCAGTGTTCTTCTTGCTCTGAGTGGTTCAGCATCAAACGCAGCAAACACGGGCAGCGTGTATCGCATCACGCAGAGCTGGGCCTTATCACCAGGCTGTATCCTAGTGGCATCACAACACCCTCAGCCTCACAGCCCAAACTCGTATCAAGCAATCTCTGCCCTTAGGATCTTGTAACTAAGAGGTGAATGAGGGGAAAAAAAAAAAAACCTCTAAGAAAAAAACCCAAAAAACCAACCAAACCAAAAAAAGTAGCACATGAGGTGCTGGGAGAGCTCTGTTTTGATTCAGCAAAGATTCTGAGGATGTGTTTCATTTAAATGAGCCCTGAAATGCACTCCCATCTATAAGCTTTAAGAACATTCTTATAAAAGTAAGCCAGGATTATTTCTCTGCTTTAAAAAAAAAAAAAAAGAGGACGATGAATGAGAGCCAGCTCCAAAGTTATTAAAATAATCACTGTTAATTTACAGCCTATTCAGCTGTGGGAGATACTCTTGGTTTCTAAAGGATGTTCGTAAAGCTGTTATCTACTGCGATCGATAACCACCTTGCAGTAAAGCCCCAAGATGCTGTCAGAGGCAAGAATAATATTCCCTGCAATTGTTGCTCACCTCGTATTTATGGGAGTGTGGTCACCAAAGCTGAGGGAACGAATTCAGACCTGGTCAAACCTGCCATGGTACCTCTGGGAGAGGGACACACTCCTGTTGAACCTCACCTTTCAAGCAATAAAAACCCACTTAGGAGAACACTTCCCCCCCCCCCAAAAAAAAACCCCAAACCTGCTGACTTCTGGGCATTTGGGTGACCCAGCTTTCAGCCCAGGCTTGGGATTTAGTATCAATGTCATCATTGCACCTTTTGTTTATACAGGCACTAGTGACTGCACCTTATGCTGAGAGATTCCCTTTCACATGGCTCTTAACTCTGGTTCTTAATTCTTGGATTTATAGGGGCCTTCAAGACAAAAAGCAGGGGAAATTGTAGCTGGAATAAAAAAAACAACCCATAAGTGAGCACGTTACCTTGTGTTTCTGAGGAACACCTAGCACTAAAAAAGAGAGTAACCGTGGCACAACTAGTGCTCTGTAACTCTTTCCACTGCCATTATTGTTTCCTTGCATGTGAAGCAGCAGGGTGAAGTGGAAGGGAGAGTGGCAGTGATCCAAGCCCGAGTCTGATAAAGCACTGCCTTGTCTGAAGTCTCAGAAATCCAGCACAGAAGCAGAGTCCTAAAAGGCAAGAAGGTGTGGGGCAGGTAATCACAGCTCTTGGCTGCGTTACTGCCGCTTGCAGGGTGTCCATCAGTGCTTCCCTTCCAGATGGCAGGGGCTGGTTGAGGAGCCTGCAGGTGATGACCAGCAGCAAGCCTTCACCCAGACAAGATCCCTCCTGGTCTTCGAGCTGCTGGCCCAGCATCTCATCTCCCCAGAGCACTGGCAATAGCGAGCCCTGTTTGGCGGTGGCCAGCGCATTTCCCTGCTCCCTGCCAGCTCTGCTTCTTGTTTTCAGGCTCTCTGCAGGGAGAGGAGGCAGAGAGCTTTCCCTCCCCCTCCTTTCCCTTTCCCTACGACATCAGGCTCTTGCAGAAAGACGCCGGGGATCTCACGAGGCTCATCCTGCCCTTGGAGAGGAAGGAAAGGCCTTGTGCCATCCTTGTGCCCTTTGGTTCTGTTTTGCTTTATGCCTCCACTAAATCTGTCCGCAGGGCTCGGCGTGCCGGTGGCAGCTCCACGGCCGCCTTGGCACCGGGGTCTGTTTTAAGGTTGCCGCGGTGACTGTGATGGCAGCGTTTTAAAAATGGCACGGGCTGTTATTTAATGCCAGCTGGGTAGGGATTGCAGGGGAGGTCGGTCAGTGACTCGGTGTGACCTGTTGTGGGTTGGCAGCTCTTTACAGCAGGAACGTCACGGAGGGTGACCAGGAAGGGGGGTTCACGTCCGCCTGCATCTGCGGGGAGTCAAGCGGTTTTGGCTGAGGTTTGGAGGAGTTTCCTGCGGGCAAGAGGCACTGGAAGCTCAGGCCAAGCACCACCGTAACTGAAACTGGTCTCAAAGAGCAAGGCACTTCATCTTGTAGCAGACAAACCTGCTTTAATTACATGCCTGTAGTAAGTAGGGGAGTAACAACTGATGATAAGAGAGATGCAACAGCCCCAACAGAATTAGCTTAATTTCTCCTATGCCCTTAATTATCTTAGAGGAGGAAGGGCTTGAGGGATATAAAACGCCTGGGAAGGTGAGGGGGAAGGAAAGGCATCACAATCAGCTTGCAAGGCTCTACCAGGTTGCCCCAGTGCCTTGGGTCACTAACAGTCCAGACACACTGTCAGCATTGCTGGGGCCACCATCCTCTGTAACACAGGACACCAACAAACCACACAAGTAGGGTGCATCATGCTCAGAGGGGGGGTTGCACCTCAAAAGCAATAGGAGCTGGTCAGGGATGGACATTGTTTCGGTAGCACCACAACTAGTAAAGAGCAGACATTACCCAGAGTCTAAATGAATAATAAATCAGCCCTTCAGTAGCTTGGTGGGCTTTGCACATCCACGTATGTTTATGAATTGCTCATTATGAGCAATAAACACAACTCCCAGGATGTGGCCAAGGGCAGGTGAAAGAGGATGCTGCTGCCCAGTGATAGGGATAGGTTTTATAGTTGCTTTCCCCCTGAGTCAGCCAGGCCATGCACATGGCAGTTGTGCTACTGGCCCCTTGGCCTTCTCATGAAACTGCCCTGATGTCCAGGAATGGGGAATCTACTCCTGTTTCTCAATCTAAGGTTGAGTTTAATCCCATCTGTCTGTTCCCTTACAAGTCGTCCTCTCCCTTGTAGCAAAGACCATCTCCTCATTGAGTTTTTCCAGTCCTTTGGAGCTTTCTTGGGAGAGGAAAATCCCCTGTTTTTTCTGTAATTGCATTTGGGTGAGGCTATTTCTCCAGGCAACATCCAGATGGGAGGCTCTGGGTGATGCAAAATTCAGTGAGTCCCTACCTTGAGATCTTTGCTGACTCTTTGAGGCAGGAGGAAGACCTCATCGTGCAAGTGGCCTCTTAGATACCTCTTCTACGATTGGTCATACTCCACTGAGCAGATGCTAAGGTGATGGGCATGCATCATAATTAAGGGATGCCAGGAAATATTCCAGGGAGTTATATTCAACCAGCTGTAGTGTTAGCTGTGGCCCTGGTGCAGCTCTGGTCTGCATTGCTGGTATCTCCCAGACAAACCTGGGCATGTCTCAGAGACCAGCAGGGATCAGGAGCATCCCCATTACACCCACTGGGTTGGGTGTAAGAGCCATGCTGTCATTTCTGGACACAGAGTTAAACAAACAAGGTCAGGAAAGAGCCCTTAGTGTATGTAGCAATCATACAGTGTCCCCTAAATGACCCGCTAGGATGTTTTTAGGCAGCTAAAATTAGGTGAAATGAATCCTGCCGTTAGCACCCATTGGTGATCATCCCCAGGTCTTTGCCAGCTAAAGTGCATTGCAAGGCTGCTATCTACCATACCTTCAGCCCAGTGTGTAGTGGTCTGGCTCACCAAAGACAACTGTGATAAACAAGCCACCCTCTCATCTCTTTGGTGTCTTTGCATCCTCCAACACACTGTCGTTTGGTAAGAAACTCCTCCTGAGATGGAGGTGCCAGCTTTACCCTCCCAATTGACACACACTGTGCATCTGAGATATTGACTCCAGCCCTGGCCAAGCTACAAGAGCCTGAGCTCCCTGAGCCGCCCAGGCTGCTCCCACCCCTTGCCAACACTGGCTGCTCTGCTCAGTGCCCCACAGGGTGCAAAGGTCTACGAGGGGAGGGGAGCATCACTAGCCAATCGTCAAGACAAGAAATTCAAGACGGTTTTCTCCAAGACCACCCAGGAAATAAGTGGCAATACAAGATCAGGGTTTGGGCCCCCAGCTCCAGCTTCCAGCCCCAGGCTTAAACCACGAAACCCATTAAAAAGAGTCTGTGAACCGCAGTCTCCTCTTAAAATAATTTGAAGAGATTAAATGATGTTAAACTCTTAATCCTTCAGCCTTTTCTCAGGCCAAACTCCGGTTCAAATCAAATATGCAAAGACCTTTACGTTGGGCCATAAAGCAAACAAACTACTGCGATTGCTTTTTTTAACCCACAAAACTTCCAGAAGAAGTAATTATCCTAAATCTACAGCATTCTCGGAAAGAGTACTGTATATAAAATAGGTTCCTTATGACTTTTTTTGGGGCCAGCTTTGTAATTTTCCTATTGGAATTTCTGACACACTGAAAGGAAAAGGAAATTTTTAACTTTATCTGCAAGACGAGGGTAGGACTTCCAATTTCCAGAGTAGAAGTTTGCAAATAAAAACTTCCATGTGAGCTGATAAAGCTTTAACTTTGAATATCTAGCCTGATTCCATGAGCACACCCATAAAATCCTTACAGCTGGGGAAAAATAGGCCTTTAAATAAAAATGCTGAAAAAAAAAAATCCTAGTGAAGGAAAGAATACAGCCCCTTTAATCACTGAATCTTGTTTATCGCAACAGATTACGGGCTGGACAGGGGAAAAAAAAAGGAAAAATAATTATGGTTTTAGGATATAATACGACAGCCATTATGAAATACATAAAAGTTTGCCGTTTACAAGGGAAGTTGTCTTAAAATCATTACCCCCAGGTTGTCAGAGATGAGTAACTCAGTCCTGTGCAACACAGCGCAGTTCACTGAAGGAGCAGAGGCAGCTGCTTCCAGCAGACAGGGATACCTGAAACACGACGGGGCCCTTCGTTATAGAGGATTTATGGAGACAGCCTTTTTTAGGACTTTCACTGTGGCAGGAGTCCAAGTCAACGTCCCGCAGAAGCCTTAATTCTCCTGTTGAAGCAACAAAACCGGCGGGTGCTGGAGACGATGAGCCATAAAGCAGGAAGGCAGGCTGCTTCCCTGGATTGCGGCCGCGTAAATCAGGAGCAGGTCTGCTGACATCCAAGGTGTTCGAGCTTTCTCCACGCAGTGCCTAGGAGCAAAAGATCAGCCCCAGCCCGTGGTGATGCTTTAGGCTTTGTGGGGATGTTTTAAAATATGGGCTTTGTTGTACCGCAGCAGCACATCCTACAAAAGGCCTTGACTGAAAAGAATCATTTTCATAATGGGGGAAAAAAGATCGGAGTTTGAGTCAACAGAAAGACAGGCTGTATTGGGACTGTCAAGGGAAAATGATTCTATTCAGCCTCATTCTTCATTCTCATAGCTGACATAAAGGGGGAGTTGCTCAGGTGAAGTGAATGAGGTGATACGGGGACTAAATCATTGCAAGAAAGCATCAGGCCTGAGATTTCATTCCTCCAAGCCTCAAAAAACACGGCTTCCCCTGGGCTAGATTGTGCCTGTATAAGACTTTCCTTCTTGGCTTTTTGTGGGGATTTATGTGCGCTTGCAGTGCGTTATTTAGCCATAAGTTATACCTTTGTGCTTCATGATCTCCAGGCAGGATGCATCCCCTGTAAGCAATGAGACAAATCAGGAACTCGGGAGATATAGAAAGTTTGGGGTTTTTTCTACAGTGACAGGAATAAGGGTTTTCTCCATATTTCTTGGAATTTACTGGGGACTGGTAAGATGCAGGTTTCCAAGTTTTCATGCTCAGCTGGAAACAGGAGCAGAAACTCCTGGTTCTTGGAACCAGGACTCCTCTGTACACAGAAGTCAATCTACGGGTACTAGAGTTTGCTACCTACTGTTCTCTGGAATGAACCTTGACAATAAAAAAAGGAAATATTCAAGGTTTCTTATGGACATACTGCACCCTGCTTCTTCACACTTGATTGCCACACTAGTTCATCACCAGTGGCTCCAAACTATATCCTGATCCTTCAGCATCCAAAATCTGGGTTCACGCTACAAGGAGTAATATAGCTGTATGCCATAAACTCGTGTGATGGTTCAGGTTGGAAGGGATCTCTGGAGGTCACCATGTCCAAACCCCCGCTCAAAGCAGGGCTATAGCAGTGGACAGCTCTGGAGTTACACTGCATTGCTCAGGGCCTTGACTGTGAAGCTGTTTAGCCACTGAGGAGGGAGACTGTGATTCCCATATTTTATTATTCTTTTCTTTAAACCATCTGAGGATTAAAAAATATCTTATCTTTTAATTAAGAATCAGTTGGCAGCATAATTTAATTTATTCAGAATGTTCCTAGAGTTAATTGACACCAACCCATGTACAACGGCACTTTCCGTCTTGCTGCATTTCCCAATCTTCACCACACCATGGTTTGTGAAGTCCAGATAGCATGGATACATAAAAGAGGAGATCTGCTGTGCCTTCAGGCTGCTTCTTGCACCCTGAAGTCACATTGACTTCAAAGGAATCAGATGATTTTGTGCAAGCTGAGATACTTCACAAAAGGACACCTACTGAAGTCAATGGAGAGCAGAAAACATCCTCACACGTTGGTCTCATGGCCCATCAAACTCAGGTCCTGTCTCCACCAAGGGGTCAAGAGTCAAGAAATCAAGAGTCAAGGGATCAAGATCAAAGGATCAAGAGCTCAGAGAAGAATACAAGAGCAGGGCAACCATACAGTCGTATCACCTTGAACATTAGTCCCTAGTCTCATTTTCCAGCTCTTGGACTTCCAGAAGTGCTGTTCCTGCATTTAATGGCTCTTCAGGAATTTCTCTCCCATGAATTAGCTGGGCATAATTTTCAACCCATATAGACTCTTTATGTTCATTCCTTGATGAAAAACAGCACTACCATCTGACAGAGGCAGTACAAGTTGCAGGTGCAAAGATATTAAGGCATTTTATTACATGTGCAGGTACATGAGCCTGAGCCTTGTGCTGAAGTCAGTGTAGGCTGGAGAGTTGAGGTAGCAAGCAGGTCATTCCCCTTCATGCCACTGTCTTTAAAAAGCCTGCAGTTTTCAGCCACATCTGCCCTATCAGCCACCATGGCTTGGCATTTTGTAAAACACCAAGCAGAAATTGCTATGGAAATCAGTTGGTACAGAAACCAACACTGAACAGCTCAGGAAGGCAGGGGCCCAGCAGTCAGCACGAGCACTCAAGAGTAGAGATGGTGTGATCCACAGATTTATGCTGGCAGCTTGGAAATATGGTGCTGAAGAGGTACAAAGACGAGTTGTGGAGTCAGCTCGTGCTCTTTAGCAGGTGCCGGATGATTTACTTCTGTCCTGAATGAACCAAGTTCCTGTGCAACGCACAGGGAGATGGAAGAAAACAGTAATAAAATGGCTGGATAAATTCCCACCTGCTGCTCCTTTGCATGTTATTTATAGAATCTTCTAGTCAGGTTTCAGCTCCAGATTTGGACATCATGCCTGGGACACAGTTGCCCGTACGCACAGACGCGGGCATATCTCTTATTGCTCTGATGCCCTGGAGTATCTTTCCTGAGCTCCCACAACACCTCCAGTATTCCAGAGATGTCCTGTAGCTCTTGCATCGTACAGACGTGGATTTCTGCAGATCCCTGGTGGCATCTCAACTGCACCCCTATGCTTAAGCAGCAGAATCACCCCCTGAATCTGGGGCCATGATTAGCAGAGGAGCAGCGGATGAAGTCAGCAGGATTTGGGTCTTCTCACCACTGTGGTGACTGCTAGTTGCTTTGGCTCTGCTGCCTGACTTATTAACATGCTGTGTCCTGGCTTACCCAGGTGAGAGGCAAAAATATGCATGTTACAAGCCACACAGTCAGTTTGATGATGGAGTGAATTCCTCTCTCAACCGTAACCTTCTGGAAGCATCACTGTGCAGGAGCTTGAGTGTGTCCCCTCCCCATCGGATGCTCACAGGCTGGGGGGATGCTGACAGAATTCCAGCTGTACACCCTGAACCTGTGTCCCACAACACATTTGTCAAACTCACCTGGTTTTTTCCCGTTTGTATGACTTCACACATCACGACAGAGGCCTCAGTGATGAGATGATGTTGTGGCGAGTCTGAGCACGCTGGTTTGAACCCAAATGATTTCTCTGGTTCTGTTCCTGGTGTGGGTACCTAAACGCCTGGGCTGGCACAAGTCAAGAGGCAGGATCAGGCCAGAAGTCATGGGGGTGACGACTACTTCCAGTGCTGGTGGAGTTTTATACCAGCTATAAGTGCTTGTGAACCAATGGCCCCATTTAAACCATTAAGTACTTAATTAAGAAAGTGAATAATTAATTATATATGTTCATACAATAATAGTCATGATAATATTTTTTGCTAATGAACAATAATTAACAATGGATTGTAATTTGAGAGGCAGTAATAGTGCTGACACCACTGTGATTAGGAATATGCTCTGGGGATGGTCGTGGGAGCTGATCAGTCCTGGCCGTTCCCCAAGGAGGCTTGGGGCACCCTCCTGGAGAAACCTTCCAGCTTTTCTTTGCCTTCCTCGCCTTGGTATCACCTTCAAGGATCATGGACTTGTGAGGTCTTCTGGTTTGGGCAGAGCATGTGTTGGGAGTAGGAGGTGGTATCGTGGCTTAGGAGCAACAGTGAGTGGTATCTTCCAGGGTTTCTGCACCTTCTCCTGTTATGCTGCTGGGCCTGGCTCCCTTTGCCCCATCCCTCACCATGCCCAAGCACATATCTCCTCCTCTGCCCCCTCCAGTAGAGGTTAGAGAAGCTTGACAGCACAAACTGGAAAACCACCCTTATCCATTTCTGTGCACCTTGTGCGGGGCACTGCAAGAATATAGAAAAAGATGCCATTTTCTTCCCCCCAAAATATAGGAGTGATGGGTCTTGCCGGGGACATTTAACTTGCTGGTCATCACCAGTCATCTGTAGTTGTTCTATGTGTGTGCTGATGCCAGCTGCTCCTGTCTGAACTGAGTCCTATAAATAAGAATTAAATAATGGTAACTGCAGTAGAGATGATGATGGCGAGGTTATCGTGATGTATTGCCGTGCTGGACCTTTTGTGAGCTGCGGGCTGAAACGTGAGCCTTCTACAGTCAGGAACAGACCAGAGTGTGTTTGGAATATTCAGGGGGAAAAACTGATTTGATTTTTGGCCTTCTTAAGGGAGGAAACTCACAGGAAATATTTTCCTGGCTGTGGGAGTAGCCGGTGCGATGGGTAACGTGTTCTCTGTACATACATCCCCTTCTCACTTTGCATCCTCAGGAATGCAAGGTTAGCAGGAAAACGCAGCTGGGAATCTGCGATGCAAAATTCTGCCGACTCTTCAAAGAGCATCTCTGATGGCTTTCACAGGCACGTTCAGCTTTCCAGGCGATGCTGCTGACGTGAGGGGCTTCAGCTCTGAAAGCTGCAGGACAGCCCTCTGAAGCGGGTGATGCTGGACTCGGGGGGGGAAGAAGTGCTGATGCTGTTGAGAGTGGAGAAAGGTCTAGGTGTGGGTGTATTGTGGCTGTCAGGGGACTGTCGTGGTATTTTGGGGTGTTGCAACTGGGTAGCTTCCTCCCTGTCCAGCCTTGCTGTGACAGCTAGCCCTGCCCCAGCCAGCCCTGCAACCCCCCAGCACCCTGCAGAAGCCCCCTCCCCGGGGGATGCTAAGGACTTGTGCTGTCCTTTTTAATGTTTTCAATCTGCTCTCTTCAGTTCCTCTGAGGTTCCCTCCCTCTTTCGTTATTCGGTGGTCAAGGCCACTGCTTGGTGCAGGAGACAGTGAGGACAGGAGAGTAGAAGACAGGGCCAACTGGCAAGATAAACTGTTGGCAAGAAAAACTCCTCACTCCTCCTGCTGCTGCTGCTCCGTATTCGGACACCTTCAGAAACAAATCTGCTCCCAGGTGCCAACTGGGGGAGGTGGGTCCTTCTGCAAAGGCCCAAGAAGATTGTGAGGGACAGGGATGCTGCACTTAGTTCTCCAACCTCTGGACGAGCCAGCAAGGGAAAAACAAAGGGCTGGGGACGTGGAAGGGACTTGCCGAGACATCCAGGCTCTGTGCTAAATCAGCAAAGGGTTTTTAGCCCCTTCTCCTTTCCCAAGAGGCTGTCCTGTAACATCGCTGCTCTGCTACTCAGAAACCTTCTCATAACTACTAGGTTTTATTGACTCACTTTTGGTTCATTTGCCCTTAATTTTGCATCTTTCATGTTTACCCCTGAGCTGAATGTTCAGATGGCAGCTGCATCCCATCTCAGCTCCCATTTCGGTAGACTAAGCAAGCTTGGGGAACTGTTCTTGTAGGGCAGAAGGTTCATGGATCAAAGGCTTTGCTTTCACTTGCATCAAGCGATTTTCCCTAAGAGCAGATTTGTCTTGATGATATTAACATAGCTCACAGAGGAAAAAAAAATAATGGAATGTCCTTAGCCCTGGTGATGCCAAACACATACACATAAATACTTGGGTTGGGCTTTTTTCAGATTAATTGAAAAGGAAGATCCATCACAATATCAAGGCTTGTGGAAAAAAAAACCCTCTCTGTGTTCTTTTTTTTTTTTTCATGAGCAATCCCATTTGTGGACTGGTGCTAAAAGAGCTGCTGGAGGATGAGAGCTTTCAAAAGTTAATTGATTAGAGGAAAATCCCACCTCTTTAATAGTTTTTCAGACTCATTTCATATTTTACAGCTATTACATAGTTATAAAGTAGCTGATAGAAATGGCCCTGGATTACAGATGGGAAAACTATTTCTCATGAAAAGATCAAAGACCCAGTTTCCATATTTGAGCACCTCTACCAATAAATCACATGCCAGGATACTAAATTTCAGCGTCGGCTTTCTGCTTTCAGACCAACAAGACTGCACAACTACTCAAAAGCAGAGAGCTTAATTTTGATTAGTTTATCAAGTGTTTTTGAAATCAGGTACATATAAAGATATCAGCAATTAATATGCTGTTCTGCTCTGCCATTTAACCAGCCTTTTTAAAGGGATTACCCATGGCTTGGCATCAGCTGCAGATGGTCACTCTTAGAAGCATTTCTTTACTAAATAATAGCTTATTTCATTGAGGAGTTACGCTCTTGTAGTGACAATACATCATTGCTCACCGGACTGGTGTTGTCAGTAAAACCTTATTTACTGCTCCTCTGCCCAACTAAAAGCCTTCCAAATGGGCGAGAATACTATGTGTCTCTACAGAAAATGAGACCTTCACTGCTGGGAACAATTTAGCTGATCCCCAAAAGTCTGCAAACACTTTTTACAGACCTGCGCTACTGCAGAAAATAAATCAAACCCAGAGACCCCTAAGGTAGATCTGCCAAGGGGACCAACAAAATACCAACAAAGTCAGTCAACACTAAGCAAGGGCGACTCTTCTCTGGAAGGAGGAAATAGGGAATTTTCTTGATTTTCAAGGCTCCTAATGGGAGAGCTTTTTTTGTCTCAGCTCTAGGGTAAGGCTAGCTAAGATGCTGCAGCTTGGGTCTTCCACATCTCACGATCTTGTGTGGAGTGTCAGGCTACTGTGGTAGTGGGAAGTCAATGGTAGTCCCCTGGAAAACAATGGGAATTTTGCCTTTGACTTTGGTGAAAGTGTCATTTTTTTTTCTTTTATGGTTTTACGGATCTCCAGCCACAGGAGAAGATGTGAGAACCACAGGTTTCCATTTTCAGCTAAAAGGCTCTAAATGTGACTTTTAGTTATGCAAGCATAGATGCTAATGAGAAGTCACAATTACTAATTTAATAACTCAGCCTTTTTTAAGGAAGGAAGTGGAGTGGGACTGAGAACTGGCCCTTGATTTTTGTCTGCTCAAGGTCAGCAAAACTGCTGAGGGAAGTTAATTTTTAACCTCCCTCCCTGTGGAGTGTTCCAATAGTCAGGAGACGTGAGGTGGGATTCAGCTGGTTCACTTGCCATCTAGCTGTATGTCTATGATATAAGTCCTTGATGTGAGATAGGGTCACAACCTACCCCTAGCTGTCTGGTACCATTGGAGGTGACCCAGGGTGTCCCATCTGGCCACCAACTGAGCCAAAATGGCACATGTCTTCTGCAAGTCCTATGTGAGAATTGTCAGCCCCCTGTCTTTTATGCTTTGGATCTTCTCAAAAGCATTGTCTGCTTATGTTTAAGCACTGAATCATATTCCCATGTCAAGGTCAACCTGTTCTTCACATGTCACCTGCATCTAATAGGGGCAAACCTCTACCCCGTATCATGTTTTGCCTATCCAGCCCCTCAACTCTCATTGTTGGGTATGAACAACCAAGGAATCTCTGGATCTTGTCTCTTTGATCAGTAATTCACTAGGTATGAACAATGAAGAACATCCCTGCTTTCCTCGACGGCCAGATGGGAGAAAGTAAATGAAGAGCTCAGCAGTGGCCTATATGGGCTCTGTGAGCCAATTGATGATGGTCTCCCATGGGCAACAGGCATTTCATCCTCAGTACCTGTCATCCCACAGTTCAAGAGCTGCACCCTCATGCTCCTCTGCTCTTCAGGAGGAGCTTGGGTAGGTCTTCAGTACATGTGCAACCTCATGAGGAGGGAGTGCATGGCATCCAGGGCATTTCTGGAAAGCAGATGGGGTTAACCACGGAGACATAAGAGCTCTGACTTACCCAAAATAGGCAGTGGATCTGCAACATGCATGTCTGAAAGAGCTTCTGGCCTCCCAAGGTTTGGAGCACTTTGCTTGGACATGCCAACCTGAGCAAAAGAGAGGTGGGGGCAAAGCCTTTTGCAGCACTCAGCCCATGAGAGAAATGTGACGAGCTGAAAAAAGGGAGCTAAAATCTCCATCCTTTTCAAGAGGATCTGCTCAGCCTTTTCATTTGCCTGCCAGCTGTAAAGCCTCTCTCCCCTTCTCCATCACATTTTCCCGCTCATAATTATTTCATCAAATCAGCTTCTTCTCTCTTTTTTTTTCTCCTGCAAGTTTCAAACTGCCCGACCCCACTCTCCAATAAATCTGCCTAAAACCACAGCTGCTTCTGCATCCCTGATGCCCGGGTGCCCCTTTTTATTGAGGGCTTTCTGTTAGACATATATATGTATACATAAATACATATATTTCATGCGCCTTCCTTTTCCTTCCAGTCCTATTTTCTTTTCACTGTCTTGTTTTCCGCTCCCTCTCTGGCCTCATATGGCCATTTGTCACTCTTTGGATGTTTTTTCTTTTATCAAGATGTTTTGTCCGGGAATGTTTCCCGCCAACGCAAGCTGCCTGGCCCATTAACTCCCCGAGTTCAGCTGACAGCCTGACTCCAAGTCCCATTGCCTTGTGATACTGCGTGCTTCTGAGATGCAGGAATTGCTTGGTAAAATAACCTCGTCACATGCATAATAGGAAGAAGAAATACTGTTTCAGGGTAGAAAAGATAATAAATTTTACAGCTGTGCTTTGCGCTCTCTCGCTCTGTCTGGTTTGTTGGGTTTTTTTCTCCTTTCCTCTTGCACCACAGTCTGATAAACAGCTGGGAAAGTTTGACTGTTTCTTAATTGGAGCTTTATCGGAGGATTTGCTGCTGCGGACAAGTTGGTGTTAAATTTCTCACGAACATGCCAAAGAGTCCAATCCACTGTCGTTCGTGACGATCGATCAGGCTGGTGTCCATATTATTGACTCAGAGAAAGGCCTTTGAAATCGTTGCATTGAAATCGAGCGTTCAACTGGTGCCACGAATTATCTGCATTCAAATTAGGAAGCTTGCATTTGAGGATTCATTAGGTTTCCCTGCTAATTGGGTCTTGCTAATGATGGGAGCATCATTAAACCGACGTCGTCCCCACCATCTTGTTAGCTGACAATTTAAGGGACCGTAAAAAGGCAGCCAGCAGGGAGGCTGCATGACTCTAGAGGCTGTTAATGGCTCTGGAGTTCGTTCAGCTCCCAGTTGGTGGTTTGGTGCCAGCTCAACACGTGTCTGTGTCACAGGAATAGTTGCCGTGGTAGATGCCACGCCGGAGGACATGTGCAGGGCACGAAGTGATGATTGCTTGGTCCCAGGAAGCTGAGGAACACTGCTGTGGATGCTTGGACACCTTTGTTCATGGTTTATATGCAGACAAACCTGGAGTGAGAAGACGCAGCCCCAAAGGCCTTGGTTAAGGGCATCTTTGTCGTTGTCCAGCACGCTGCAAAACTTATTTAGCTCCTATGTCTTACCCCCAGGGTAAGGGACATTGCTATTAACATGCACAGCAGAGGCCTGGGGGGGAGCAGGTCCAGACCCCACAGAGATGGGTGCAGCTATGTGCAGGTGATGGATGACCCTGTCTCCTCTGGAGAAGCGTTTTCTTACAGCTAATGCAGCCCTGGGGGAATCTGACCTTCCATTGTCCGTCCAGTGACTGCTGTGGATCATTGACCGCTGCTTAGCCTCCTCTTAAGATGAAATGCTGCCTTTGTGCTTTGTTAGCAGGAGGACTGAGGGCTGGGGCGTGCACCGGTTGCTTTTGTAAGGGGGGTAAAAAAATAATAATAATTAAAAAAAAAGCTGGGTATTGAGCAACAAACCTTTTCAACGTTGAGCCAGGGTGGTTTTGAGTTGGTGCAATCGATGGCATTTGACTGCGTGAGGTTATCTCCTTTGACACCTGGCTATTTGCAGACCTGGGGCACTCTTCACAGGGTTGCAGTGTGCACACAGCCTCCTCGGGATGCTCGGGTCCCCCCAGCTGCTGTAGCCAGAGCGCCAAGGGGCAAAGAAAGTAAACGAATTAGGTAGTTAAACCTCCACCTCGATGATTTAGTGATAATTGCATATTGAAAAGCAAAACGAGCGGCTGTTTGCATAGCAACTGCAATATAACTGCACTCTAATTACAGTTCTGTCAGAGACAAAGCTGGCCATTTAGAAAGCTCCTGTCCTGCCTCTCTGCCTTCTCTGACGTGCAGGCTCCGGCCCCAGATGGTAGAGCAGGGGAAGGAGAAATGTGGCAGCAGCAAAGGAATGGACAAACCCACCTCAGGGTGTAGGATGCGTGATGGGGTTTTCAGAAGCACTTGAGCTGTACAAGGAGCCTGCACTGGTGCAACAAGACACAGGCAGCACCTATGAACCTGCTGCTGGAGAAGAAGACCTCAGTCATGGAAGGACCCCCAGAAGAGGGTTGGAAAAAGGAGTAGAAGAAGGGACCCTGGTGTAAGGCAGAGCACACACCAACTCTTCCTGTCGGCAGTGAAGGTGCAGGGAGTGCAGGCAGTCCACATTTAGGGCAGAAAGGCTCAGAAACAGTGTGTGGTTGTTTGGGGGTTTCTCTTTTTTTTTTCATTTGAGTTTCATTGTGGTTGGAAATCCAAAGAACCAGGGCAGGAATATCACAGAATTGTAGAATGATCTGGATTGTAAGGGACCTTTCAAGGTGTTCTAGTCCCACCCCCCTGCAGTAAGCAGGGACATCTTCAACTAGATCAGGTTGCTCAGAGAATATCTATGAAGGGGAGACTGAAAACCCATCAGAGGTGGGCCAGGGCACACTTCAGATTCATTAAGGAGTAGGTACTTGAGCCTGGAAAAAGATGGCACCTGCTGGTTGAGGAAAACCCATAGAACAGACCGAGCTGGATTTGTAATCATTAAGTCCCACGGAACTTTCCATGGGTGATTTGGCTCCACGGCCCATTTAGAGCCAAATAATCATGTTATGGATTCTCCCACAAAGCGATTCATCTTCCTTTCTTTCTGCCAAATGACCTGAGTGTCAACCTGGAAGTGTCCCCCATATTCCTAAACTTTTCCTGGAGTCTTTACACAGAATAAAGCCACAGCCTCCCCTTGACCTAAAGAAGGTTAAGACACAGTGGGGACAAGCAGCAAAGTACCCCCCTCTATCAACCCTGACCTGAACCTTGACTACTTTGGAGAATTCATAATGAGTATTAGGTGATTGAGCTCAGAGATTTTAGGGGTCACAACTTTAATAAGGCAAAAATGAGAAGCTGTGCAGGCTCACAGGCACCTTAGGCCTTCTCAGACCACTCAAAAACCTGGATCTGTTCCCCCAGCAGAGATGATGATGGGTCTGGGGAGGAGCCACATGGGAGCAGAAGCTGGAGGATGGTGGGACCCAGGACATCTCTAAGTGCAGTATATTTGGGGACAGTTGGACGAGGCTTTGGAGCCCTGGCTGCAATTTATCACAGCTTGGCACAGATGTTGAAAATAGGGCAGATGAATCATGCCCTAAAAGTGCCTGTTTCTGCTGACTACAAAGGGAGCCTGGGGTGACCGGCTCTGCTGGAAATGTCTGCATTGTGGATATATGAAGTCAGGTGAGAGAAATCCCACATCTCCCACTGCTTCGTCTCTGTTTCTTACCTGGAGCAGTGACTTTTCAAGATAAAAGGCTGTCCCAGGCTCCAGGGCTATTTAATCCTGTACTGAGCTGCTTAAATAAATGACAGCGGTCAACTGGGTAGAAATTCCTGCAGATTTGTTTGCAAAGTCAAAGTCAATTTTGAAGCAAGGCTGTTTTCCTTTAGCGCAGCGGACAAGAATTCAGCAGAAATTTCGGAGCTAAATTAAAGGTTTTTAGTACAGCCAACAGGAAAAGGAGTGATGCAATCGGCCCACTCTTCCTCATCTTGCTTATTTTGAGATTAAATTCAAACTATTGTATTCCACCCTGACAGTTTGCACTTCCCACAAGTTCTTGTGCTGAATACATATATTTCCCTTATGAGAATTATTGTGGGGGTAATGGGAGGAATTTGGGTTCTTATCTCTCCTCCACCTCAAACATTCAAGTCCTGTGCTTTTCCAGCAAGCAAGCAGCTCATCAAAAAGAACCTTCATACTCATCAAAATGAACCCTAGGCAAACTGTTGATACAATGATATGTTTAAATGTCATCAAATTGAACCCCAGACAAACTGTTGATAGAAATAATGTCTAAATGTCATCATTAGGTTTCATTGTTATCAACCTGCTAAGAATAGCAGCATCCTCGCACAAAAATTTGCAGACTGAAGGAGACATCAATTAATTGTTTTCCTACATCTTCTATGCAACCATAAGGCTCAGAATTTATACTGAAATCAATTAAATTTATGTTGGATAGTGGATTGTTTGGTTTGTTGGTTTGTTTTTGTTGGTTTGTTTGGTTGTTTTTCCTGGAGTAGGGAGGAGTTTGAATAAGAAAAGAGGAGAAATGGCAAAAAAAATCATGAGCCAGGGCTGGTTTGACCATGCAGGCTTGATGACACTGCAGGTTGTGATGTATAGACTTGTGCAGTAGGAAATGGACTGGAGCCATGACAGAGCATCTGTCAGATGATAACTTGCAGTCATTTGCAATCTGTGCTGGAGGCAGACCAAAGGCCTGAGCCAATGCTTCGAGTCATCCAGGCCTATTCTCTGGGTCTCAATTCCATCCTCTTTACATCCCATAGAATAAGACTCTTCTGCTGCTCTACTGTAGCACAGCAGTGACATCCAGGGGCCATTTCATTTGCTGTTGAGATCAGCCTACTGATATCCAAGAGCATATATACCTAAGCCAAAACCCCACCGAAGTTGCTTGGAAAGATCCCCATCAATGTCAACAAGCTTTTGATCCATCTGTTTTACTCCATGTTTTTTAACAGTTAGGGAAAAAAAAAAAAAAAAAAAAAAAGAGCTTTCCTGCCCAATTACCTTGGTTGCTACCTTTCTGGCTGAGTAACCTAAGAAAAGCCTCCCTCAGCCAGCCTTCTGTTCAACACACCAAGTGACTTTGTATGCTGTGAGCCACCCAGTCCAGCCACACCTCTCAAAAACAATGACCTATAGCATTAGTAGAAGGTCCATCCACATCTCTGGCTGATACCAACAGCACAGCTTCAAGCTTTTGCACCAAAAGTCAGTGTTATTTACTGCTCTAAACCCAGGTCAGCAAAACAGCAAACTACCAAGTCAAAGGCAATCAGACATGATCTTAGCCACCTTAGTGAGAGTGGGCACCAAAAACCTGCCAACCTTTAGCCATATGAGCAGCCAACTGGGCTTGGTGGATGAAACCCGATCTCAACACAACTGGTTCAGATCTCTTACGTGTATTTAATCTGAATTTCTCAGACTCCATCTTGCTACAACTTTTCTCAATTCCATTTCCAAAATTTATACCCATGCAGCTGTTCGTAACCTGGAGTAAAGTCACTTATTCATTTTTTTTCTTGGGTATATATATTTTTTCACTCTAAAGCAGATTTTCAATGCCTAAAATTACTCTGGCAGGATTTCTCCAAATCTCTGCTGTCTCCTTAAAATCTTTTTTTGGAGTTAGGAACATCAGGACTAGACATAACTTTTCAGAAATGGCCTCAATAATGCTGTTTACAGAGATAATATCACTTCAGCACTCCCACTTCATATTTGCTGGCTGCTCAGCCAAGGATTACTCCAACCCTCTTGGCTAAAGGCTTTGCTGGGAGTTCATATAGGAGCAGTTGTCTACCAGGACTGTTTGATTGGGTCCTGAGCCACCACTTTCTGGGATGTATCCCCCCAGATTGGACAGGGCAGGCTGCAGAGCTGGGCTGAGTGCTCGTAGGAAAGAAATAAAGAAAAAGTGGAGGTTTTGTGTTTCTATCTTTAATTCCTGGTTTGGGTGTTTCGGGCAGTGAGAGGAGGAATCAGGGAAGAAAAAAAAAGAAATCCTCTCTATAAATAATAGGTGGTATGTCCCAAGCTTGAATGGAAACAGTCAACATGAAGCCTCTCACCAGAGCCTTGTTAAACGCACAAGCAGATCTTGGGGTTTAGGGTTTTCTTATGAAAAAGGGATTTGTATTCTTCAATCTCAGCCATTTATAAAGCTTATTGCCCACAGCACCAGAGAAGCTCATCATCTTTTAAAGGCTGTAAAATCATAATGTCTGTGCCCATTGCTCCTTTCCCCCATTTTGCAGTTGCAGAGCTGAGACAGGGCAGGTTCAGCCCCACGTCACACAGGCAGCCGAGGGCAAGGAGGTGCACGATCAGGGGTTGGTGCTGTAGCTGCTGCACCGTCCTCCTCCTTCTCTCTCCTCGAGTGACCCCGCAGCAGTGCATGGCAGGGGACTCTGCTGTCACTGGGCTGAGATGCTATGGATTGTCTCTTGAATGGAGACTGAACCAAACCTTTCAAAGGAGTCTTCTGCTTAAAACCAGCACTTCTTTGGATCTCTTATGCAAAGGATAAAAAGCTTTTCAAAATAGCCAGCATGATTATTCATGACTACTCATTTGCGGCAGTGCTTGTTTTCCATGGCAGCGCTGATGATGAGCTCACCTGAATAAAGATTTCTGTGGGACAATTGATGGCAGAAGCTTTTGCACAAGCAGAGGCGTGGGCCGGCACGGTCCCTTTGCACTGGGCACCCTGCTAGACCAGAGACCCCATCCCAGTGTTGGTCCAGTCCCTGCCGTGCCCTCACACAGCAGGGCAGTGCTGGCTGGCACACTGAACTCATCCCTGCTTGTTTCATTTACTGGCATCCAGATGGAGGAAGGGTTTGGGGGCAGGTTTTCTACGGAAGCTCTTGATGGATGGGCGCACCTGATGGGGGATGATGATTCCTACCAAACCAGCCTGGTATGGTTATCTGGAGTACTGGTAGGTGAAAAGCTGGATGTGAGCCAGCAACACGGACTCAGAGCCCAGAAAACCAATTGCATTCTGGGCTGCATTAAAAGCAGTGTGGCCAGCAAGTCCAGGGAGGTGATTCTCTGCCTCTATTCCACTCTTGTGAGACCCTGCCTGGAGTACTGTGTCCACTTCTGGGGCCCCCAGCATAAGAAAGACATGGACATACTTGAATAAGTCCAGAGGAGGCCATGAAGGTGATGAGAGGGCTGAAGCACCTCTGCTATGAAGAAAAGATGAGGGAGTTGGGCTTGTTCAGCCTGTAGAAGAGAAGGCTCTGGGGAGACCTTATCACAGCCTTCAAATACTTAAAAGGAGCCTATGAGAAAGATGGGGACAGACTTTTTAGCAGTGCCTGTTGCAAAAGGACAAGGGGTTCAGAACTAAAAGAGGGTAAAATGAGACTGGATATCAGGAAGAAAGTTTTTACCATGAGGGTGGTGAAACACTGGACCCGGTTTCCCAGAGAGGTGGTCGATGCTTTATCCCTGTAAACATCCCAGGTCAGGTTGGATGGGGTTTTGAGCAACCTGCTCTAGTTGCAGATGTCCCTGCTCAGTGCAGGGGGGCTGGACTAGGTGGCTTTGAAAGGTCCCTTCCAGATCAAACCATTCTATGATTCTGTGATTCTATGAACCTGAAGAGATATGCCCAAGGCTGCACAAGGAGGATGTGGCAGTGCTGGGAAGGAAGATCAGAGAGCCCAGGTCGCTAAGGTCCCAGCCTAACTCAGGACTGTTTCCCAGCAGGCAGCCTGTCCTGTCCCCTCCTGCCCACCACTGCCCTCCACACCCTCCAACCAGCAGGCTGCAGGGACTGGAATTTCCTGACTCCCGAGCCCTCTGCCTTAACACCCACTGAAGTCTCCTTTGCTTCCCCCTCCCCACTCCCCTCCCGTTTGGTTTGTCCGTGGTTTCACACACGGGAAAAAACCCAAAGTCACCGGAGGTTTCTGGGAGACCATCCTCTGTGCCGCCCCTCAGAGAGCAGACAATAATATTCAGCTGCTTTGATCAGTTTATTGTTATCATATATTTAAACGGCGAGCTGCAGATTCCAGCACAGCAGCAGCAGCAGCTGCGAGCACCGCGGTGCGTGTGGCACAGGGGATGTCTGCTTCCTGATGGAACCCCCTCCTTTAATTTGTTTTCCAGAAAATTCTATTTTTTTAATATTTTTTTTTTTTCCTTCTGTTTTTTGAGAAGCTCTGCGAATGGCTTGGCAGCAACCAGAGGAAACGGGCTCGGGAGGACATCAGCTGTCAGCCCACAGCCCCTGCTGCCAAGCCCCGGCCGGTGGGATGGAGGGGGGGGGAGCTTGCAAGGCCACCTTCCCTGCTTGGGAAGAGCCTTTGGGTCAGGTCCATACTCAGTCAACTGCTGAGGTGAGCTACAGCACAAGGACCGTGTTTATTTGTAGGCTTCCATGGTGCCCAGCACAGAACAGTCTGCACCTGTGGATGTGATAATAAAACGAGGGAGAAATGATAAGCCAAGAAGGAGACGGTGCAATTTAATCCGTGTAAGTGGATACAGTTAACTGGGGAAGGATGCTTAGGCTGGCTGAGGACATCCTTCCTTTCCTCTCTGGGTCTGTGGATGCACGTCCAGGCTAAAGCTCTGCAGCATTTAGTGGATACAGCAGAGAGAGCTTTGCCTGCTCTGTTTTGCTCCATTTGATTTTTCTGATTTATCCACAGGAGGTGGAGGGAGCGTGGCTGAGAGAGGGGAGCAAAAGGTGTGCCACCTGCAACTGTCCTTCCTTCCTTCCTTCCTTCCTTCCTTCCTTCCTTCCTTCCTTCCTTCCTTCCTTCCTTCCTTCCTTCCTTCNNNGCCAAGGAAAGATGAGTTGTTCTTTCTCACGGACTTAAAGCTGCAAGGGATCTCCAAGGCCCCCCCCACCCCGATCTGTGGCTTCATGCAGCACCTCCCCAGCTCCAGCCCTAGCAGATGTGGCTATCGAAGAGACCTCCACAACCTCCTGTCACTGTGTCCTGGTCACTACTCACCCCTCTCCAGCCTGATGCATGGCCTAGATTTCCCTTGGTGCAATGTAGCAACGTCCCTGACTTGTCCTGCCCTTCAGGGACACAGAGAACAGACTGTCCCTTGGTGCCCTCAGCAGCCTTTCAGGAGCAGACCTTGGCCCATATGCCATGCCCTGAATGGGATGGTGAAGTCAGATCTGCACTTCCAGGTAGCGAATACTTGAAGGATTCTACTTTCTTTCTGGAAAGGAGATTCAATGCATCTTTTCCTTCCTTTTGCCACCCCATAAGCCTCACTAGGGCCATCAGGGGAGATGACTACTGAGAGTAAGGCCACTGGAAAGCAGCTCCCTAACTTCTTCCATGACTGATGACCCTAAGGCCAAAATTGGGTGGTCTGCAGCAAAAATGGGTATGGGTGATGATCTCACTGGCTTCAAAGGGATTAATTCAACATATGCCTGAATGCTTTTCTGGAGGAGATCAGAGGCATCCATAGTGGGTCACTGCAAGATGTGATAAGAGAGCACCTGGTGACTTTCCTTGGAGCATGGCAGTTGCTGAGCTTTATGGCTGTAGGTGACCAGAAGGACAGTGTGAACTCCACTGCAGACTCCTCCCTACCTTGCTGCAGATCACCTACTCCACAATTCACTGCGGTCATTTCTCCCAGCAAAGAAGGACAAGATGAAGAATATGGTTGGACAGATTGGATATTTTTAATTTATTTTATTTTTTTTTTTCTTTTGGAAGAATAACAGCAGAGCATTTCCTCTGCCTTGTCCTCTCCTCTGCTGTACTGGTAGCTGCTCTGAAGCTGATTGATTAGTTTAATAACAGGCAGTTGATATGCAGCCATAAAATTATGCACTTTTACTCATCAGCCTGATTGAACTCCTCTGCTGACTGTACAGGAGCAGAACAGCAGAGTTATTATAAAGAGGGAAACAGCCAAGGGAAAAGCGAGCGTGGTGGTGTTATTGTTGTTGTTTTAAAGCTGAGAAAGAAAGTGACTCCAGGGAGGAGCTTTTCCAAAATAAATACCAAAATACAGAGGGAAAATGTTAAGATGTAATTAGCACCGGCACAAGTGCCATTAAATGTCTGCCGGGGTTGGAGGCGTCAGCAGAGCTCCTTTTACACCCACCTGGTCTATGTTGGGGTTTCAGGAGGTTGGGGCTGGTCCTCCTGAAGACTGCCCTTCCCTCTGTCCTCAGAAGGGGTGAGAGGGGCCGAGCCCTTTGAAGGATGAATCAACTCGATGGGAAAAAGATGGAAGTTCAGCTTTACTGCTGCCTTTTTTTTTATTATTTTTTCTGTCAAAGGAGGGAAGGATGTGAAGATAGAGCTGGGGAGGCCACATCTGTGAAGGGTTTGACCCCTCCGACCCCATGCTAATGGCATCAGTGAAGAGGTGATGGGGTGATGGAGGTGCAGGAAGTACCAGGGCTCTTTCAGCCTGGCATGGCCAGGACACGTCTCCTGATGGTCATGTCCCTGCAGCACTGAGCTCTGCTTTCTCTGTTCCTGGGCACCGGAGATGCCAAAGTCAGACTCTGTCCTGGGGGCTGTCAATAATGCTCTCTGAAGCCACCGAAGGGAATTGAAGGCTCCCATTCAGCCATGAATCAACGTGCAGGAGAAGGCAGTGAAGCTCGCTGATGAAAAGCCACACAGCCCCCATCCATGCATGGAGAATGGCATTTAAGACTTTTATTTCCCAATAAAATATTTCCCAGCGCTCCAGCGCAGCTTGCTCGGCTGACAGGCTCACTGTTTGTCCTGCACACATTCATTTTATTTATAAGACTAATTTGTCTGCAGATAGGTCAGCCTGTTTCTCGTCCCTGTGATCCCCATCGGTCTCATTGCTGTGAAACATTTTAATTGAACCCAGCCACGTGCTGCATCCCCAGCATGGGCATCATGCAGAGGGCTGCCTGCCTTGCCACCATGGCCAGTCTCCATGCAGAGAGCCCAGTACCAAACTGACAGGTTTTCCTTCTGGGGCAGATCTCCCTGGAGGAGGGGATGGGGACAAGCACCGCTTGGCATTTTCCTCCCAGATGAAGGCTTGGCAGATGGTTGCACAACTCTTCTTGTCCTTCTCCCTGATTGCACCCCATCCAGGTTGTTCCTGGAAGCAAGGTTCTTCCTTGTTTGCTCCAAAGGGCTTTGGGTCAGGGCACACGTGGCCTTGTATCATAGAATCACAGAATCGTTTTGGTTGGAAAAGAACTTTAAGAACTGTTAAGTCCAAACATTAACCTAACACTGCCAATCCCACCACTAAACCATGTCATCTACATGCCTTTTAAATCCTTCCAGGGATGGAGACTCCACCGTTTCCCTGGGCAGCCTGGACCAGGCCTTGACAACCCTTTTGGTGATAAAGCCTCCTTTTCTCCAGGCTGAACAACTCCAGGTCCCTCAGCTACTCCTCATTAGATGTGTTGGATATTATACACAGCTGCACTGACATATCCAAAGGTGCTTCTTCTCCAGCTACCCCCCTGTTTATTATGGGTGCCCTTCCTGTGGTTCTTGGATGGGCTTTCTTCCTGGGCTTCTTCTGTGACACCTCCTATTCCCTATCTCCCTCCGGACAGGACCAGCTGGGTGGCTGTTGGTGTGTGTTATCTTGTCCAGATTCTCTCTCCAAGAGCCACAGGTCAGGAAGGTCCTCCACAACTCTTTACAGCCAAGTGCTGACTGGCATAGTCACAGTGTCTGGCTAAATGTCACCTGAGGCCAGGGTGTGCAGTTTAGAATCATGGCAGCATCCCTGATGTCACCTCCAACAGGCAGAGACCTCAATGCCCCTGGGCCCCTGAATCCTGCCAAGGCCCCAAGTGACCATCATAGGAAGGCAGATCCTGAGCCCCTTGGGCTCTGCAGAGGCGGGATTCAGTTTCTGTCCTTGTGCAGGATTGACTCAGCCTGTGTTACTCCTGATGGACATTTCTTTGTATCCTCAGAAATCACTGGTGCTGGAGATTCATGATCTTCCCCATGGTGATTCCAATGCTTCACCACTCTCAGCCAGACACAGGGTTCTGCTGCTTCTCACAGACATCTGCTATCACTTTAGGCACCCTGTTTTCTGTGATTCCATGAGATTCCTGTGAAACCACAGCCTAAGTAACCTCCCAGCAAGAGCAGTTAGGATTTCAAAAGCTGGAGCCATGGTGAAGTTATGTCTCTCAAGGCAATGTCCATAATCATCCGTCTGCTCCTGGCAGGGTTTCAGTGCCACCTGCAGCACATCTCTCCTGGATATTTCTTGTGGTGTGCTATGGAGCTAATCCAGAGTCTGCTGGAAGTGGTGGAAGTCTTTCAATGTGCAACACAGAGATGGATCAGACACAGCAAAGAGCATCCTTCGGGCTGGAGTGTGTCCTCTGGCCTGTGGTGGAAAAGATACGCACGCTGTGCTGTAGCAAAGACTTTGCTTTTATTTGTCTTCATCTAAAGTAAAACCAGACCCAGCTAATCACTAGCAAATTGCACTTTCTGCAAGTGAAAATGTTGGTAAAAGCTGTCAGGATTTCTTTATTCAACGAAGTGGAAAACAAAATTTTACTGCTCCTTGAGGCTTCCTTTCCCCTTCCTTTTCTGGCAAAAGCCCCATTACCGGGATGGAAAGCTTCAGTAGTGAAATTTGCCATTAAAGTTTTAAAAGGCAACAACCACCACAAACCTTTCCAAACACTTTAGAGAAAAGAAAAGAAAATAAAAACCCAACAGAAAACCCAAACAGCAGCAAAAGCTAGCAAAGTTTTTCCCCCTTCTCCTCATTTTGGCTAGTAGCAAGGAAGAGCTCTTTCCAAGATGAAATATGTCACAGGGAGAAAGCGGAAGAGGAGGCAAAGGAAGGCAACAAGTGGACAGAAGCTGCAACAACCAACAATCTTCTGACTCAAAGGATGCTGCAAATGAACTGTATATGCTCGGAAATATTTTAAAGCCATTTTTAAACCAAAGCAAAAGTTGAGAAGAATACCAGTTACCCCTCTGGGGAGCCTGTCTGCTGGGTTAACTCCCAGTTTCCCATGTGAGCAGCATTGCTTTGAAACTGTCAGGTGCTGGATCCACTCTACCTAAATCCGCTGAAATCCTGATGGAGCAGCTGCTGGAGGCCAGGACACAATCGTTCCGTATTCCAGCAGAAATCCAAAATGGACCGGAGGAGTTACAGTGTCTCCGAGGTGCCTCTTTCCCTCCATGGCTTGCCAAGGTGTCTGCTAGCTGCACACAAGCTCTGGTGTGGGAGAAGGTATGCTGCTGCCCTTTAAGTGTGTCCTAATCATTTGTCAGCATCACCGTTAGAAAACCTGCCTCCTTTCTAATGCAAATTCACCTGGACCTCAGCTTTCCAACTCGGCTATTGTCACATTTTTCTCCCGCTAGATTAGGCAGCCCTGCACCTTGTCTCCTCTCCGCTCAGAGGCAATCCTTAGCTGTAATCAAGCCCACTCCCAGTTTTAGCTTTTGTTTATTAACCCTCTCCCTATGATAATTACCTCCAGCTCTCAAATTATTCTGGTGACTCACCATCCCGCACTGTTTTTAAAGGGAATTTTGTAGTTCCTGTTTCATTAACACCCTGCGTGGAAGCAACCTTACCTCTGCACCCCTCTTGTATTGCCTCAGCCCCCCACCTCCCAGATGAAACCAGCCCCTTCTGATCCTTCTTCCGGGTGAGTTCACGGCCTGATCTTTGTCCACCGTGACCGCTTCATCTTTTTAAGCTGTCACTGCTCTCCCCATGACCAGATGGGACTGTCCTTTCTTTGAATGTCACTGGCTAGTAAACACCGGGCCCAAGGCAACCATTCATTTTATGCCCAGCGTTGGATTCATCCATAGCCACCACGCTGAGGTCCTCTGCTGAGCGATTCCATTCTCGACGCGTGATACTGAGCGTTCAGAAAGGACCAGCTGTGTTTGCAGAAACACTAATGCTATTCTGCTATTACGGAACAGGTTTCTGAGGCTGAAATCTCTGTTAACCGAAGTCTTTTCATTTCTGCATATCAAAGGCTGGAGCTCTTCTCCACTTGAATTCAATGGCTCCTAATGGATCCCCACCACTACCCACTCTTGGGTGATGTTAGCTCAAAGATGCAAAGGCATGAAAGACTCCCTGGCTCTGAGCTATCAATAAATCTTAAATGGAATGTGGGGATTTTTTTCAATAGGTGTCCTCTGCTCCCTTTCCTCCCTTCCGTCTTCATCCACAAGTAACAGCCCATTACTACAGCACTCCACTCACCTGAATCCCTCATTTCTCAGCCCAGAGTCCCCACAGTCCTAGATAAACTACTGGAAAAGCTCTCCTTCTTCTCAGTCGCATCACTTCAATCTGCTCTTGTCATACAAAATCTGGTTTTGTTTTGCATTTGCCTGCTTTACTCCTGCCCGGTTCGTTATCAGCTTAACACCTTTTTGCTTGCACTCCCCAAACTCCAGCCAAAGGGAAAAGAAACCACCAGCAACAAGGACAACAACAATAACAACAACAAAAGCTGTCAGCTTGCTTTGTTATCTGCCCATCTTTGTCTTCCTCCACAACACCAAACCTTTCAGCTGCATATAGTCGAGGAGGCAGCTCATGCCACTATTTTTTGCTTTCTTTCTCAATCTCTTGGAATAATCTCCCAGCTGCTCCCCCCTCCAATTTATTTCTTCTTCAGACTCATGGGTTCTCTCAAGTCTGTGCTGACCTGTGTTAGCTCCATGTGATACTCCATCTGTTGTTGACTTCTATGTGTTTACTTAGTAAGGGGAAAACCGAAAACGTGACTTCAAGATCTGGCCAGTGTCACTGTCATTCCTCAAAAATAAGGTCTGCTGTGCACTGAGCTCTGATTTGATCTGCTTAAGCCTGCTCTGGTTCAGCCCCAGGGATGCTGACTGAGGAAGGACCCATGAAATTCTTCCTGTGTAGTGCTTCATCTCACATGGGGCCACCTCAGCCCATGGAGAACCAAGGATGTGAGCCAGGAATGGACAACACTGATCTGGCATGTGCAGCCACCAGCAGTGAAGTTCTGGCTCTTAGCTCAGAGGGGTCCCCAGAGTATCTCTTCTGTACTCCCTGCTCCACCATGGGGTACAAAGCACAGCCCAGTATGGGCATCATGGTGGTCACTGTCCCTGAGGACAGCCACAGAAGAAGCAGCTCTTCCGACCAGACCTTAACCCACTGGTTTGAGCTCGGACCAGTACATGTGAACCTGTTTTAATGGGAGTCACACCATGATATCTCAGCATAACAAAGACTCTGAATTCAGACACAGACCGAGGGTGAGTCTGGGTTTATAGCTACATAATTCCCTCTTTTTTTCTGCCTCCATATAGCCATACATGATGCCAACAGCTGGACCTCTGGTTTAAGGATATTTATACATACACGTGCACGTGCATGACCAGTGAGGTGTATTAAAACCAGTTTATTTCAGAAATAGCATCACTTTTCCTGGCAAAGGAGAACAGCTTCTCTTCTTTTCTGTGCCACTTGTATTTTGGGGCTTAGCGAGGCAAAATGCCAAGGAGCGACAGCATGTTTACCTAAGAGCAGCTAAAAGAGCTGTGTAGCAATCAAGGTATTGAGTGGGTTGGGCTGAAAATAGATCAGCTTGGAAAGACTTTGATCAAAAACGTTCAACAGGGGACTGGATGGCCGTAAGCACCACCAGCAACAGCCTCTTCAGGAATACATCCTCATCTTGGCCAAGCCAATTAGGTGCAATGTTTTTGTGCAGCATGGGCATGGTCTGACTCGTTGTGCCACCGCTAACCTCAGCTGGAGGGACTGAATTGTCCTCTCCCATCCTTCGTGGTTTAACTTTCTAGGTTGACACTGAGGTGAAGAGACCCGTGGAGGAGCCTCCTGCACAAACACTGAGCAAGGTGCAAGCTCCTTCCTCCAGTCACTCCTGAACCTTATCATGAAATGGATTCATTATCAGGAATGTGAATTTTTATTTTTTTATTATGATTTTTTTCTGGAAAAAGCTCTTGAAAAGGTATTTGTGGCCTCACTGGTACATCACTAAGTCCTTCACCTCAACCTTTCTGGGGCAATTATTTTCATTTAACCCCTTGAAGCTCTCCTGAGCACTCACTAAAATAGGCTCCAACCCTTTTCCAAGCTGATAAAGTTTTGACTCTTCCTCTCTTGATGAGCAGACGTCCTCTGCCCTCTGCCAAGCCTGACCTACCCGTGTGATTACCAAACTATTTGCCTGCAGCTTCACGTATCTCACTTTATACACCACCTTGTGCCAGGTCTCCTTTCTGGGCATGTCTACATAGCTATTTTGGCCCAGGGTCTAGGTCTGGCATGTCTCTTGGCATCCTGACAGTCATGAAAGATTACAGAAGAAAGTGTTTGGGCTCTTTTGGTGGCTCCAGGAAAGCTCTCACCCTGAGATAGGAGAGCACAAGCACAGCCCAGGCTCTGGCTTTGAAGGTCTGGGTATATGACAGGTCTAGTCACAGGCTCTGGGCTCAGGTCCAGAAAAAACGAATAACATCTTAATGTGTCTGTAGCACTTAGTTTGGAAGTAGTTCTGGTCCTTAATTGCTTTGTTTTCTACCAAAGGGCTTATGATGTTGCGCTATGAGGTTTTTTTCTTTGCAGTTTTCTAGCTGCTAATATCAGGGAGAACTGATCACTGCGTAGGGCTGGGAGAAGTTTTCTCACCAGATACAGCACTGTAAAATCAAGGGCTCTCCTCAAACTGCTGGCTGTGGAGCTTCTTACAGACTTGGGTACCTCCTGTTATCATGAAAACCACAGTTACTTCAGGACTTCACATTTCCAGGACTGCCAGACCCCTACTTCTGTGCATTATCAGTGGGAAGAATTAGAAGCACCATCTAAAGGTTGTTTGAATGGGATCCTGCAGCTCCCCACCAGCTGCAGAGCATGCCGGGTCCATCGCTGTTCTGGATGATATTGCTCGCACTCGTTCCCCCAGCCCTCTTGACGTTTAAGGCTTTATCAGCCTCCATGGGAAGTGGTTTGAATATGGTCCAAGTGATTACCTGAGGTTTTCCAGCCTCCTGTGACCATCTGGCACAACTGAGCAGAGGGTATCAGGGTTGCTGGCTCCAGCTCTCCTCCTCTGTGTCCTACCTCCCAGGTCTTCTGATGACCGGGGTAGTATTTTAGCTCTCTATAAGAGACTTAGAGACCAAATTATTATTTGAGCACAATGGTACTGGCCACACAATTCTCCTAAAGTTCTTGAAAATTGGTTGCTATCCACATCAGTCCTTTCCTGGATCAACTAACAGCACAAATCTCATTGATTCCCATACGCACTGCCACATGCCTACGGTTCTGAAAAACTCAGGAAGAAAAAAACCCACAATTGTTGACACATTTGGGTACAGAAGGACGGTGTCAGAGTTAAAAACTAAAAATGGCAGACCTTTGCAGTGCCACTATTTTCATCCTGGCCTCAGGACGCTGTGCTGGTTTCTTGCCCTTTAGTAAAATTGAATAGATTTCCAAACAGACAAGCAGAATGAGGACCAGAAGCTTGCCTGCTGACTTCTCCTCATCAAAGAAACCTATGGACGGCAGCAAGTCCATGACATCTCCTACGTGAGCCCAGAGGAGCTCGGTCCTCAGCCTGGGGAAGCAGCAGGCTGCAGTTTCACAGACAACCAGATAGCAATGAAATAGGCGACCTTCCAGCATCAACCTGAAGGTCCAGGAAAATGTGTGTGTGCGCAGGAGTAGGTGTTGGTGGCCGCACAAGCTGCTTCACGACCAGATCCTACCCCCAGCACATCAGGCTTCAATCTGTGTGTTTTGTTTTCATGTAGAGCAGCTTGTCTGTCCAGGCGAGAGCATGGTCAGATGCCAAGCCAGGCTGCAGGTACCGAGGGGATGGGAAAGAGCAGCCGTGGGCAAGCAGCAAGCCTTCAGCTCAGACCATCTGCTGCTGTTGGATTAATCTCTAACCCGTGCTCTCAGATGGCCAAGAGAAACTTGTTGGGCTGAATTTATGTCTCTAGCTTCAGGTTACAGCCTGGCACATTAAAATAAAGCAGCACTGACTCTGGGTTAACTTAAAAAGCTGGGCTGTAGCTTAGAGATGGAGAAGAAATCATAGACAGAGCTATGTGTGATCACCGGTGTGGGGAGAAGGAGACAGCCCCATGCTACCAACAGCTTAACCATGGTCAGGGCATGTCACTGAGAAAAAGGAAAGAATGGAGAGCCCAAAGGTGAAGGGATGGCTGAAAAAAGGCTTGGACCCACAAGCAAGGGCATTTTCCTTTTACTCTGGGATCAATCGTTGCGTGCTCTGAAGAAGCAAATTTGAACCATTGTTTCTTGTTACCATTGTTTGTCTTTTTTTGTCTTGCAAACCAAAGCCAGAGGAGTAGTAATCCTGAAAACTTGGAAGTATTGTGGGGGAAGAAGGAGAATTATTATTTTTTAAAATTCCTTGTTTAAAATGTGAAATTAAAAAAAGAAGAACAAACAATCAGATGTTTCCACTGCCAGGAAAAGCCAAGAACAGAAGCAGAGTAGAAATCTGGAGAGAAGAAAAGCTTTCTCTTAGTTTTGTTGAATGCTGGAGAAGGAGTAGATTGATCAAAGGCACTCATAAGAAAGAATTAGTTTGAGGAGTGGACTTAAAGGCTGACTTATTGCTTATCTGATTCCTCCTCAAACAGGGCTGGTGGTCCTGAAAGCTGGTTTCAGGTGGCATCTGACCAAGTCTCCCCACTCATCTGCCTGTGGGTTTTGGGTGTGTTTGAGCTGAGCTAAACCTGCCAGTCATTTAAAGTTTGCTTTTACACAGAAGAGAGCTGGGCTGGTTGGACGGAGTGGTACAAAGCCTCTTTCTAGGAAAGAAGCTTTGCGCAACAGAAGGGAAGATAGGTCGTTGTCAAGGTTTAGGGCATTTTCAAAAGAAAATAAACAATTGGTGAGGCATGGCTGGGCGAGATGGGAGGTCAGCTCTGTGCCGAGCAGGATCTGCCCCCTGCCCAAGACATGGTTGTACTTGCAGGAGGGTTTGGCCGGAAGTGATTTGGAGTCAGCTTCGTGCTTATGGCAGCGGGACTTGGATCGCTACCCTGCCCTGATTCTCCACGCGATCCCTGGCAAATCGTTTAATCCCAGTGCCCTGTCTGGGTGCAGGGAGGAATCGACACCCCATGACACCCTAGGCTTTGGGTGCCAAGCACTGTGGGGCACAGCCGGCACCGGGGTGTGATGCACCCAGAGCAAAGAGGGCCGTTGGTATCAGTGTGGAGCTGCTGATAAGAGTGGGAGGCTAATGGGGATGGGAGGCCGGAGCAGTTGCACCAGCCACAGCCATGGCAGAGCCTGTCCCAGAGAGACTCTGTTGCAGAAAGAAACAAAAACAAGGCAAAAAATAACAACCACCGACCCACTGCAAAAGCACCGCAAGTCCTTAAAAACACCCTCAGGCATCTGCCAAACAAAATCCCAGCGGAGCTCAGCTGCCTCCTGGGATGATACTGAACCGGGACAAGTCACCTTCCCACCTCCCCCCTTCCTGGGGCGCAGGGCTGGGGGCGAGGGCTGGGTCTCCCACCCCCACATCGCCTGGTGCGAGAAGCAACGGCTGGCTCCGTCCTCGCAGCGAGGGCTGTGGTTTTGCCCTCCCCAGAGGGGACGAGCTGTGCCGGAGCAGGCCCGGGGGGCTGTGCCGGGGCTGCGCGGAGCACATCTGCCAGCCGCCTGGCCCCCGCCGCCAGCCCGCCAGTACATCTTGTTTGTGTTTTTCTGCGGAGTACACTCCCAGCGGGTTATGTCAGAGGTGAGGAATGCAGGGCCACCCTGTGTCATGAGATCAGCCTTACATTTTTAGGCCGAACGCTTACCGTATTTGCTGGGAAGCGGCAGGCAGGCGGCACGCGGGGCCCCAGAAGGGTGGGAGATACCCCCTTTCGCCTTCCATCCCCGCTTCTCCAACCCCGCGCTCCAGCAGAGCCGGGCGGAGCGGATGGGGCCCGTCTGCTGGAACAAGCTCTCCCTCTGTTCCTCGCAAGGAGCGAGAAAGGAAACGCAGTGAATTAAGGCGAATGAAAAGGCGGCAGTGAAAGGCGGCCGGGCGCCATGCCAAGCGCTGGGGAAACGCTCGCGGAGAGAGCTGGTGGAGAGCTGCTCTCTGCCGCCGCTCCGGGCACCGGCACCCTGGGCTGTCGAAACTCATCCGAGCACCAGCACCCACAAAACACCACCGTCCCGGGGGCTGAAAGCGCGAGGAGAGGCACAAACCCACCCAGGGCCGTCAAGGAGGTTGGGAAAACTGGGCCGGGTGCTTTCGACGTGAACGACGTTTGCGGGGTCCGGCCCAAAGCGCTGCCCAGATCAGGGACTTTCCCCCGCTTTTGCTGCTGGGAGCCAACCTTCACGGCCAGCCTTGCGAAAATGTCCCGGCTTCTGCTCGAGGAAAGCTGGTGCAGAACAACTCTGCCGATGTCTGCAGGGTCACTGCACTGCCCATTCCCTGTTTCCCCCACTTAAGACTCGGAGGCTCCTTTGCAGCTCCGCTCCCCACCCAGGGCAGAGAGAAGGGAGCCCCTTTGAGCCCGGTGACACCGCACGGAAGATCTGCCGAGGGGGGTTGGACCCTGGTGTAGAGAAAAGCCCCCCTTCTCTGCTCTGGCATGGATTTTGTTTTCCTTTTTTTTTTTCCCTTTTCCTGAAATAGCTGCAGTGGTAGGTATTCCGAGATCGAAAAGCCAAAAAGCAGAGAGAAACGCTTCCACAGACCATGTCCAAACTGAATGCCACTGTTTGTTGGGTTTTGAGGTTTTCTTTCTTTTTGTTTTGTTTTGCCTTACGGAGGGTTTTGACAGGGTGGTGTTTTGTTCTGTGTCAGAAGGAAAACAAACCCTGAAATACCAGATTCTTTCACACAATGGACTTTCTCTAAACATCCTTGTGAGATGGGCCTCTTGCAGTTCTCTCCTCTTCCCAGAACAAGAGAACAAATACTAGGAAATCTGGAGAGATGAACTGCATGGAGCTGGCTGCAGCAGAGGAGTAAGTGTGCACCAGCCCCACGTTATTCAACATCTCCACTGCCTGCTGGTCCTCACCCAGAGGGGGCAGGTGAACCTCCAGTCAGTACTGATGGTCCCTGTGCCACTGGTAGGTTTCTGCTGTGCACCTCTGACTCCTTTATGTGACCCTGCGAGTGGTGACAGGGGACAATTTCAGGTCCTTGTCTATCATCCTGGCCCTTCCATCATGTATTAGAACCCTGGTTTGCCCTGTCACCTCCATGTGCAATCCCAGACTCCTTTTGTCACTCTACCATAGTCCCAAAAGCCTCTTTGGGAAATTCCTCCTTTCACAGCAAATCCTGTTTTCTGGTTTCTCTCTAGTTTTCTGGTCCTGTGGAAGCTCCAGAGAGTGTTCTGTGGAGATGAGAGATGCCCAGCAGGAAGAAAAGGGACTAGCAGTGAGCAGGAGCTCCAGATGGACCTTTAGACCCAGCACCCTCTCCTGGTAAGGGGGTGGAGGTCCCACCAAAATATGATGCTGATGTGTTGATAGGAAGGGGCTGGTTGCTGCCTCGTAAAAATAAGGAGGAAGAGGTTATCGCGTGGGATCCTTGGGAAAATGAGGCTTGTTTCATGGTTTAGGATGTTATCTTCTCCTCCTTCCCACTCTCTTTGTCTGCCTTCCCTTTCATAGAGTCATGCTTTGATAAGATTTTGTGTTTTACCATTTGGGGTGGAGGAAGTAGAAGTCACAGGATGGTCTGAGAGTGGGTTTCGTTCTTCCTGGATTTGGAGGGGAAGGTAAATGGGGCTTGAGGTGGTGTTTAGCAACAGCCCTGGACAGCAAACCAGGGCCTTACAACCACCAGACAAGACCTAGATAGGGGGTTACAGGTCCACCTTGACTGATCTAGAAGACTTCTGCACTACAAATGACATGAAGCAAGGATCTTGGTTTTCATTAGATCTGTCTTGTGCCCGGCATGCTCTAAGGAACAGAAATCCTCACTAGCAATGATTAGTTATGTATTTAGGCTTGATGTAAGTTCAGTTCACCTTCAGTGAACTCAGTTTTTGTTACGGTCCTTCAATTTGTAGGAAATACACTGACACTGCTTAGTAACCTTTAATCATTTTGGCAGAGAACAATAATCTGGGAAGGCTGAAGGTTATGTCTGTTACCCTGCCTCAGATGGTTACTCCCAAATCAGAATTTCTCCGTCCTTGCCATTTGCTTCTAATCAGCATTATTTTCCAACCACAACAAGTTGTAGCATCGTAGAACATCTCAAGTTGGAAAGCACCCATAAAGCAACGTCACGTCCAACTCTCTGCTCCTTGCAGGACAACTATAAATGCCCGTTGCTCGACTTGACCATTGTATTGTCACTCACCCTGCCGTGTGGCAGCGTGTCGTGCTGTCGTGGGCAGATCCGAGCATATAAAGCAGTAATAACTCCATCTGACCCAAGCAGGCTGTCGCTGGTTTGACTCGGCGCTGCTCAGCAGTGGGATGTGCTCTCCCTGCCAAAGCAGATACTGTAGGTTCTTTATTTCCTAATTGTCACTTTTTCTGTGACTGCTCCGAACAGAAACAAGGAGCACGGAAAGAACAGTGCTTCCCCTGTCAGGGATGGGGTGGAAAAAACAGAGAAAAAAAGACTAAAGGAAGAATGCGGTGAAAGGCACCACCACATCCAGGGGCCTGACTCTGATCTCGCTTGAAGCACTGTAAACAAGCAGGTTACAAAGCCTAGGAGGTCTGACTGATCATGGCACCAGAAGAAGAAAGAAAACATATTTTAGACCAATTATGCAGTAGAATATATGTGCAATTTTCAAAGCATCTAATGCCACCATCATCAGGCGAGGCAGTGCTTTGAGTTTTACAGCCAGATCTACGTACCAGGGCCACAAGAAACAGATCTTTAACCTGATATAAAATGACTCTGTTGTACCGTTTGGGAAGATTTCTATGGTTAGGAAGACTTGCGACCACAAGTTCTCTGTGCTGCTCTGCTAAACTTCCTGCTTGGACAACCCAGACTCATCTCCCCCAAGCCTTTCTGCTCTCTGTACTCCACATCTGTAGCTAGCACTGTCATTCCAGCTTGGGTTTGCCCTTTTCTGCTGGATAGTCTCACCCAGACTTTCCTGACCTACTGCTGTATTCCCCCTACTTTTCGTAATCATGATAAAGATCTCTGCTCATACTCAGGATGGGACTGCCCTCTCCTGTGCTCCTTTCTGTGGAACTCACTGGAAGAGCATCCCACAGACTGGGGCTCTTGAGCAACAAAACTCGCACAAAGAACAATGAGGTAGAGCTGGTAAGTCTGAGCTAGAGGCCCAGGCCAGCCCCTGTGGAGCAGTAGGACAGGACCTGCAGAGAGATCTTGTTTGTTGATTTCTCCAGGTTCCCATTAGGAGCCAGGTGGAGCTACTTGGCTCATGTGGATTCAGCTAGCTGTCCCTCCTGGCCACCTCACCACTGGTCACTGGTGAAGGCTAGAACCATGTAGCTGCTGCTCCACACCTACCCATGCTCTCCAGAGCAGACCTAGGGACTTAGAGGAGCATACAGTCATGGCTGATCTGTCTGAAGGCCAAGGACACTGGGAGACATACTGGCACCAGTGGGATGTCCTGTCCCTACCACAGACAGGTCTCTTGAGCATTATGTTAGGCTAGATGTATCACTGCAGAGTATGGCCAAGGATACCCTGGAACATAACTTTATTCAGGGGCATCAGGTATCCCACAGTCCCATGAGCAAGCAGATTGTCACACCCCATGATTCATCCTCCCTGGTTCCTGCGGAGCAGTGAGAGAGCCACAGAAGCCCTTGGTGGTTTTGGTTCTCCTCAGCTATGGTTCATTCCTCTGGTACTTCTTGCTTTTACATCCTGCAGGTCAAACCAGAAGAGATCACAGCACCGAAGCAATGATCAATATAATGGTTCATCTTTCTTTACATTAAAGTAGCACACACTCCATTGCTGTCCTACAGCTACCGAGGAGGAATGAGAAGACACCTGGGAGATGCTCAAGGGAGCTAGTGTATTGCTGCACAAGCCACTACAGAAAGGGGTGCAGGAAGGGTTTCAGGCAGCAACAGTGTGGTGATTTAATCAACTTCAGCAGGCTTTTTGCCAGGCATATCCTGTCCAGCTTGTGTTGAACCAACTGGCAGTGAGGCAAGTCCATGGCAGCCAACTCCAAATGGCCAAGACTAGCCTCATTTCAGTGCTCAGTAGCTGATTCATGGTTTGGTCTTCTGCCCCACCCAGTCTAGAGTGAGTTCAGCACGTCTCCCCGAGCTTCACTTTTCTGCTTTCAAGGCTCTCCCTCTTCCAGAAATCTTCCCACATTTGTGGCCCAACCTTCTGTCACCAGTCCTCTCTGGTCTCCTGGACTGGACACCATGCAAGGCAGGAGCCAGCAGCTTGCTGGCTTTGACTCATCATCATCTAGGAATAACGCTGGCTGATCCTGCTGGCTCTGCTTCCTCTTGCACCATCTGCTGTCCATGACAGCCATCCCCAGCACAGAGACTCCGTGTTTACGTCCACCAGCTCATCTCCTGGGAAAAGGCCACTGCTGGGTCACTGTTCCCATATGGCACTGCTGAAGATGGCATCTGGGAAGAGGAGCTGTGGAGCTGTTCTATGCCATGCCCTGGCAATGCAATGGCATTCTGTCTCATTTCTTTTTCCGAGGCTTTAGCTAAGGTAGTGACTCAGAAACATCGGCCTCTCCTCAAAGCGATGCCCTCCGCAAACCTCTCCTCCGTGCAAGAGCATCCACGCGTCCTGGTGTGCCAGGGAACAAGGATGGTGGGATGGGCAGTCTGCCAGTTGCCATGAACACCGCAACACGTGCTCTGGATTCGGCAACAGAGCATAGCCGCGGGATCATGGGAGCACATTTGTATCCCACCAGCTTTGTCCCACCAGGTAACGCTCAAGTTTGGTCTCAGTGACTTACTTACCTAAGGTGTGAGTGAAGAACCAAAACCTGATGGTTTCCCACGGGACTCCGGAATGAAGTAAGCATTTGTGGTCCCCTTCCTTAAATAACTACAAAGCAGAGCCAAATGGGTTTTCTCTCCAACAGATGGGCTTCTGACAGGTGCTGTTGGAGGCTGAGAGATGGAAAATCAAAGAGGATGCCCTGACGTGGTCTGTCACTGTCTTAAAGAGAGAAGAGCAGGTGAGATCTGTTTTCCTTATCCTGACAGGCTATTCAGATGCTCTAGCAGTACAATAACACAAACATTTATTATTTTTTCCTCTCTGTTCTGGTGGGTCAGGAAAATATTATTACCTTGCCTTACAGGCAGGAGAGTGGAATGTGTCTAAAGATGGGACACTGAGGTATGTCCTTTGGGACAACGATGAACTTCTTATGTAGCACAGGTCCCAGAAGAAGTAGCGTAGCATTCTGTAAAATAACAGAAAACAAAAGCTTTTCTTTCTCCCTAAATAAATTAGTTCTGTGTTTCCATTGTGGTTCAATTTTAAAGGCTCGCTAAATTCAAGGAGGATGTGGTCATGCTCATTGGAAATTCCAGATGCTACAATATATAAACACAAAGCTCACATTTTTGATTAATTAAATCTCATGTGCTTTTACTCTCTTTTTCTTGCAGGGTGATGGCAGGCTGCTGTAGTTCTCATGTCCTTTGGAGAGCATTTGCCCAATACCTCTGATATCTCCTCCTTGATTTCTTTGACAGGATGCAGTCTTTTGTTGTTCACTGATGTCACTAGGAGAGAAATCAACACAGTCATGAATTATGGGCTATGCTGGTAGGATATTGCACTCTGATTGTTGGATTTTAGTGTGAACAAACTCCAGATAATTAAAGATGGGTTCAAGCTACAATACTTCACTTCTGGCTTCTGGATTGCCCTAAGTGGTGAGGAGTGTCTGGGTTGAGGATTTTCACATGGGTCATTAGGAAAGTGAGATCCTTCAGCAAAACATGGATCTGTGTGCAGATCTGAGTGTTGGAGAAGCCTAGAATAGCAATGCAGCTGAATTTTAACACAGGAAACATTCACCAGATTTTTTTTTTTCTCAAAAAAAATCTCAGATTGAAAGCATCACATGTTATGTGGCCATTCTTCATCTTCAAGCATGGCATCCTCCAATTGGGCCTTCACCTGCAGGCCATTTCTGTCCCACCTACCACCTTGATGCTGGGCTGTGCATTTCTGAGATGGGATGAGGACACTGACTGCCGGGACACAATATGCACCAGCTCTGCAAAGGTCACCACCAGCACCCTCATTTTGTGCACAGAACAGCAGCTCTGAATATTACCTTCAGAAAAAAAAGAGGCCAGAGTCTTGCTTTCTTCTTGAACAATGAACCTTTTCAACTCCGAGCAGCAGCAAACTGAAGTCACTGCATTTGGAAGTCACTTTGGAAGATGATACACAGTGCTGTGGTACAACAGCAAGGGAAGGGTGTCCCTAAGCACACAGCCACAAAGTTACTGCACATGTGATGGCCTGGATGGACAACTCAGTCCCTGGGGAAGTGTCTGGTGATAGAAGCTGTTGATGAAATCAATAGGAAAGTGACTTGTGTTGGAGAGAAGCACTTTGGATCCCAGCTGGTTCATGTTTTACGTGTAGTCATAAAAATCATCCAACTGTCATTAGCACACAATCAGCAGATGGAGCACGTTTTTTTTTTAAATCAGAGCCACCATAGGTCATGGCCAGTCACTGATCTCTAGCTCTTGTGGTCAGAGGTCCCCTCCAATGCATGGGGAACTCTCCTATCCTGCGCCAATGCCACGTGTCCTAGAAATCCCTGTAGTCTTGGAGAGCCTCCCAACTCCAGGCCCATGCATGGGAGTGAAGGCACCAATTGCCATTCACCATCCCATCCCAGCAGAGACTGTGTATGGAAAACATTGATTTCCTTGAAGAGCTTAGGAGAGGAGGTGGGTTCACAGATGCAGTTCTGTCTCTGTTCACAAAACAGTGGAAACATCAGGAAACCAACCTGTGTTTCTATCACGGCCAAACCTGGTCCAAGCTGGGTGCGACCAAACGGATCAGGCTTTTTTGGTGGTCTGAGCCAAAATGAACTGGTGATCCCAGTCCTTGGACAATGGGTGTTGGGGCACATCGTTGACATGGGGGCAAGTTTTTGAGTCTCTGTATTTGGTCATCTCAGCCAGTATCAAATAGTCACAGGCACTATTGGCAATTTAAGCATTACCTGACCAACCGCTGGTGAGGAGAGCAAAGAGGATGAGGAAGGGCTGAGCTGCAGATGTTAGTTCTCAGGGCTGCAGGTGTTCATCCTTGGGGACTCCAGGTCTTCATATGCAGCATTCACACACTCCCATGGCATACGCCATAGATTTCATAACTCTCTCCCTGCATAGGTATGGGACTAGTTTGGTGCCGGTGCACAGCGAAGCAAGCTGATACTTCCTGCCTACCACTGCTGGCAGTGAGAGGAGGACACCCATCGTCTCACAGCAGGAGCACGGAGAGGCACGAGCTTTCCCAAGGCAAGGAGAGGCAAAGGGCCCCATCCACAAAGGCACTTGCGGGAGAGCAGCGGGCCAGGCAGTTTGCAGCTAAGCGTGGCCTTAAACATTTGGCTGGATCAGGGCCAGGGGTTCAGAAATTTCCAGCAAGGAGAAACCTCTAGGAAGAACCAAACCCTAGAGGAAGCTCAGGGTGAGGTTTGTGCTTCCTATTTTGGTCTAAAAAAAGCCCTGTCCTGGGAGGAGGTGAGTTTCAGTAACATCCAGTGTGTCTGCTCCCCTCCCCCCCCAACAGATAGCTCTCTTCTTGGGATCCAGAATAAGGGTGATGAAAGTAAATCGTGTGGAAGCCCCACAGTACAGATGCACCCTCAGAACCTCTTTCCCCGCAGTCAGCATCCTGGGGCCCAGCAGCTTCACCCTTTGAGGAGTTCAGAGGAGGAAGGAAGCACTGAAAGGGGCAGAGGTGGTTGTTGCAGCTCACTCTACACTCAGAGATGAACACAGGGTCTGGGGACAGATTTATCCCCTCGTTACCTGTATGCTCTGTGCCATGGGTTTGGACGGGGCCAGCTCTTTCTCTCCCCAGACGGTATCCAAACACAGCCTGGGGGAAACCAGGGGCTAGAGATTGTACCCTCGAAGCAGTCTGGATGCAGCCACCCTGTTCTGGAGGCTAAAAAAAAAAATGCAGCCTTATGGAGGAAAGCCAGGTTAAGCCATTTCTGTGCATGCCTCGGGCCCTGCTTAGTTTACCGTCAGCCTAAAAATCCCTCCATGAGGGGAAAACATCTTGAGCCTTGTATGCACATTGCTGCGGCTCAGCTTGTGTTCAGGGGGCTGTGTCTGGCTGATTTTGCTACCTTGATGCTCAAAATGAGCCAGGGAAAAGCGGGAAGCTGTTCTGAGAGGGAAAGTGGAAGGAAAAAAAAAAAATAAAGAAAAAAAATAAATAAAGAAAGAAAAAGAGAAACAAACCAAAAAGCGGGGGCGGGAGGGAAGGAAAAGGGAGGATTTTATCTCGGGGAAAGGCAGCCCGGAGGCGTCGGAGCCTCGGGGGACCGTCCTCGCCGTCTCCCCGCATTGCGAAAGACCCTTTTCGCTCGGGCTCGGGTGCCCCTCGGTTTTGCAAAGCATCCCGGCACGGAAACTCTGTCCCAAGCTGTACCTCCCAAAAACGCAGCGGGAATGCTGGAAAGCCGGGAGGCCCCGAGCCGGGGTCGGGAAAAGCGTCAGTGCTGCGGGGAGCGGAGCGGAGCGGAGCGGGAGGCCGGGGGCCGCCTGCCATCTAGCGGCACCGCCACCGCCCTCGCAGCCCAGCCGGGCAACAACCCGCCCGGAGCAAAGCCCCCACCCTCCGACACTTTCCCCTCCACCCCCACCTCCCCTCCCGCCTCCACCCCGCCTCCCCGAGACCCATCCGTCTGAACGCCGTGGGATCGGCTTCTGTTTCGGGGGGGGGGGGTTTCGGGACCGGGTTCTGCCAGCGGGGTCTTGAGCAGCTGCCGGGAAAAGGCACCGAGACGTCCAGCGCGGCGGAGCAGAAAGGGATTTGCAGGCTGAGGAGCCAGGCTGAGCCAAGGAGCCCTGGACTCCTGCCTCTGTGTGTATTTTCCACCCCCCTCTTTCACGGCTCCTTTCCTCCTCCTTACACCTCTGCGGAGGATTTATTTTGTTTTTCCTCCTTTCCCTCCCACAAAAGAAATCCCCCACGACTGGAGCAGGGCTCTCCCCTCCTCTCCATCCTTTTCTCCCTCCCGCTGCCTCTCTCCTGCCTCCCATTTTGTGGCCTCGCAGCTCCCACCCTGCTGCTGGCCCCAGTGGGGATCCAGAGAGGAAGGGGGCTACAAGAAAGCTGGGGAGGGACTTTTTAGGCTGTCAGGCAGTGACAGGACTGGAGGGAATGGATTAAAACTAGAGATAGGTCGATTCAGGTTAGACATTAGGAAGAATTTCTT
>WTSP01011766.1:1466-11598 GCA_025331215.1 Actenoides lindsayi | reverse complement strand
CCCTGGCACCATTGCAGGGGAGGTTGGCCAGGGCTCTGAGCAACCTGCTCTAGTTGCAGATGGCCCTGCTCCCTGCACAGGGGATGAGATGAGCTTGAAAGGTCTGTTCAATCCAAACTGTTCTATGAATCTATGATTCTATGATTTGCTGTTCACGAGGCGCAAGGGAAGGCCAGCCAGTGCCTCTGTCCTGGCTACAGCTTCTGCCCGTTACCCACCATGGAAGGGGCAGACAGGTGTATCCTGCCGTCCCTTCCCTCCTGCCCTCCATCTCCAGCCCACCCACCCACCTGCAGCCCCCCTTGCACACTGCACCCAGCCATGGCTTTCCCTTTGCTGCCTTCCCCCCTTTCCCTGTGGTTGCTGGATAATTGCTGTTGCTATCAAGGAAAAGACAAAGCCGAGCGGGGCCGTGGTGGCTGAGCCGGGGTGACAGGAGGCAGCGAGCTCAGGGACGTGTCCCCACGCAGAGCAGGGCAGCAGAGCTGCTGTGCTGGGCACAGGCTCTGCCTCGGCAAGGCTGTGATCAGAGTTGTCCTGTGAGGTTTTGTCAGCCTTTTGAGCAGTCAAATAACTATTATTTCCCGAACATAAAAGGGATAGTTTTGTGGATACCTTTTCTCCACGGGGTTTCCTTTCAGCAGCTGCAGACATGTCAGTGCAGCACCACGTGCTGAAAACCATCCTCCTTGGCCATAAACTATCCCGACTGCAGAATGAATCGATTTGGAGCCTGTTGGCTGCTAAACTGAATTAATTTCATCCTAAAGGGCCTCACTGAAATGCAGCAAATACCCCACCAAGAGATGCAGGGGATGGGAAACAGCTCCGTGAAGAGATCACTCTGAAAACTCATCGGCATACCGTGATAATCTCCATGAGTCACCAAGGAACAGAGGACAAGAGTCACCCGTTTGCTATGAAGTTTTTCAGTAACATAGTGCTTTTAAATCGACACGGAAACACAAACTGCCCTTTTCTGCCTAATACCTGGGCTGATTTCATAATAACTCATCATGCCACCCTGTTTTAGAGCAGAGACCAACTTTCTCAAAGGGATGTTTATCCAAAATACGTGATTTAATTGAACAGTCATTTTCTGCCATCTTTTTGCTGACTGCAGAAAGCTGCATTTGAATAGGAGCTGCTCTCATGCCAGCTCAGCTTCTCTCTCTGCTGCAATGAAGCAACAACAACTACAAAATAATCAATTAACTTGCATAAATAACCCAACAGTGAGGTGGGAGGAAAAGAAAATCTTAGCTTTTGGTAGTGCATTCTAAGCATGTGCCTTCCTGCTGCTGTGAACGCTGCACACGCACGAGGGAAGCCAACTGCAGAGCAGTGCCTGGAGAGCAGGGAAGGAGTTGGGATTAATCTCTGTGCGTGCCGGGTTTGACTGGGAACCCAGAGCTGGTGCAGGCTTGGCATTCGGACCTGTGTCTGCAGCTGAGCGGAACTGGTACTTGTAAGCAAAACGGAGTGCAGGAATGAGTGCGGAAAGGAAGCATCTGTCCTGGGATCACCACTGACTGGTGCCAGCCCCGGCACGCTGGTGCCGTGGGGGTCACCGTCACCAGGGGCTGGCTGAGCAAGGCTCAGACCTCCAGCCCAAATGGAAAAGTTTGGTGAAGTCTGGGCTGGAGCACCCAGAACAACCAGCCCCAGCAGCCCCCAGCACTCCCACAAGGCCAGCATTGGCTGCAGGGTTTAAAACAGGCTACGGGGCATGGTTATTATTTTAAATATTAACAGCCAATAATTGCAAATGACAGGAGTGTGCTGTGGTTAACTGGGCCAGAACAGTTGCACCCAGCCCGTGTGTTGCTGCCTGGTTGAAGACTGTTGTGATGCAGACTGTAGCAGTTAAGCCTGCAGATTTACACTGGCTTTATTAAGTAAAGGGGAACAAAGGCTGCAAGACCCACTGTCCTCCAGAACCTTTCAGGAAAACTGAATTCTCCTTGGGCTGACCAGATTTGTGCTGGATCCCAGAGCCCAGGCTCCCAGTCTGTCTCTCTGCAGAAGCTGCTTGTCCCAAAGCAGTGCTGCCAGGGCAGTCGGGCCGTGACGGGCACGGTGAGAGCCACTTGAGGCCGGAGGCTCGGCACCCTGCCTGCCAACGTGGGCTCGGGGCCGCTGCCCGCGCACCCGGCTCCCACCCTCCCCTCCAGGGCCCTGGCAAAGTGGTAAATCTGGGAGCCGTTCCTTTTTATGGGAACAAACTTTCCATGGCAACATGTGATTTTGAGGAAGTTTAATTTCAAAGGAAATTGAAACAAAGTATCTCAGTTTTGGCAAAGTTTAATTTCAAAGGAAATTGAAATGAAGTATCTCAATAATGCAACAATGTTCTTTTTAACATTTTCCAAATGTCACATTTTGATATTTCGCTTTCAAATGTCTTTTCTTTAGAAATTTATACTATTTAAGAAAATTAAGGTGAGATTAAATTTGTTCCCGAATCACCTGACCAAGTGCAATTTCTGCAGGAAATCTACGTGTGTGTGGTGGGTTAGTTGGTGGGACCTGACAGAGGAGAGAATCCATCCCCCCCATCCCAGCTCTGCTCTAACCAAAGCTGCAGGGACTGTAGAGGTGCACAGACTGGGAAGTGCAGGGCAGGTTGCCTGCTTTCAAATCCCTTCTGACCTTGGAATAGCCAGATGGACAGAAAACTAACAAAAAAAAAAAAAAAAGAAGCTTTGCAATTGATACAAATCAGACTAGAAGTGTCTTGAAGAAAATTTAGAAATGCGAATTTTGCCTCCGGTACAGAGGAGACATTTCACAATTATAAAACTCACAGGGAATGGAAATTCTGCCTTTTAGTTCAAGGGAAACATGTGAGAGCGAGGGAAAGTCTGTTAGCAGGACACAGGCAGTCTGGGGGAACAGAAGCCTCAAAAGAAGCAGAACACGAGGTTCACAGGGTGATTCAGGGGGGCTTGGACACTGCACCAGCTCTCAGAGGACTGTGCAGCGGAGCCCTTACTGCCCACTTCCCAGTGGTGATACTGGAGCGTGTGGTGCAAAACCAAAGAATTGAGAAGGGAGGGAGCAGCTTCACTTTTCAGTCTCTGCTGCATGTGGCAAGGGATTTTCTCAGGTTCTTGGAGTGTTTTACCTCCAGGGCTGCGTAAAGCGTCAAAGGTGTCAGGGATGACTGGAGATTTCCCTGCAGCAGGCAGCAGAAAGGAACTGGGGGCACTCATTCCTGGGGGCGGGGGCCACGACAACGCTTTGCAGTCTATTTTCAATTACAGTTTCCAGCAGAGTTGGAGAAGACAATGACAGGAGGGGGAAAAAAAATGCTAAAAAAAAAAAAAAAGCAAACCACAGGCAGCAATAAATTTTCCCACAATGGTCTGAAGAACAAAATGCTTCCTAAGCAAGTTCAGCTCAAAGTATGTGCGCAAAAACCATATGGGCAGTGGGAGTGCGTGGGCGCGCTTGTCAGAGGTGCCGAATGCCCACCCCTCCCCGGGCACAACGCTCCACACCTCCCAGCATCGGACTGGGAGAAGCGGAACAGGGAGCCTGGGAGGGGTGGCTCTGTGTGTGCTTGTGCACGCGTGTGTATGCATACATGTGCATGTGTGTGCACACATGTGCACTTGCATGTGCGTGCTCTGCTGCAGGCAGTAGGAGAGCGGGTGTGCACCAGAGTGCGTAGGTGTGCTGGGGGAGGAGTGTTTCTTGATTCAAAAGCCCACTAATTCATCAAGAAAATGCTTCTTACATGTAGTGTTCACAGGCGGTCACAGATGAGTACATATTTATTTCTGTAGTGGATCATGAAACCATGGTGTGGGAGGGGACACTCCCTCCAGAGTGAGCGTGTTCACCCTCTGGCTTCATTCGGAGCCCAGCTCCACTCTTCAGATGCATTTCTGCAGGACACTGAAATAATAGCAACACTAATTATGCTATTATGGGGTTATTTTGCCACAATATTAATGCCCCAACATCGACTATATATCTGCTCAATGCCACCAGGCGTCATAAAAGCCAAAGCAATGGCAGGTTGTGAGGTGTGGGAACCGGGCAGGCAGGGCACTGGCACTGCTGCCACCACGCACCCAGCTGCCTGTGGCATGGGGGGACCTGGGGACCTTTCTGTGGAGGGCAGGGAAGCAGGCTGAGTGCTGCTGGGAGTAAATGAGGCCAATGCAGCTTCTCTCCCCAGTGCTCAATGCAGAGTGGGTGATTGCCAGGGCTGCCCAGTGCAGAGCTCTCTGCTCCACACTCCCTGGGCAGGGAGAGCAGCTGTGCTCTGGGCATGGGCCCTGCCAGCATCAATCCCAGCCCTGCCCCAAACCCTTGGACTGTCGTACCCAGGAGCAGAGGATTTGGCTCAGTGGGGGCATCCCTGGGCAGCTACAACCAAAGCAAGCATCTGCTGGAGCTCGCTCCTTCTGGGAAGCCTGCAGAGAAACGCCCCACATCTATAGAACAGCTTCAAAGAAGTTACCACAGTCTAGTCACTTCCAGTCTGCTAAGATCCTGTTTTTTCAGAAAAGAGGGAGAAAACCAGACCCTCAAGGTCACGGCAGTGGCTCACCCCGTGCCCGATGCCGGAGACGGCGCTGGAACCAGCACAGATGGGCGCGGGGCATCCCCCAGCGCTCCATGTGCCTTCTGCTGATAAGAGCGGGGCCAGGCGACCCGCACGGCGCGTGACGGGAATAGCGAGAGCCTCCCTATTCTTGAGGGCTGTGAAAGGAGCTACTGCACGCTGGAGATGAAGTCAGCCTCAGAATAGCAGCCAGATAAGCAAAGGCAACAGTAAGCCACAGGATATTTTTTTATACACATTTAAAGAGGAGGTTGTGCCCGGTTCCGATGGTTAGGATAGCAGATCCTTCCTCCTTCTGATATTTTAAAAGGCTACAGGAAGGCTTAAAATGTAATTCCAAATTCAGATCCATGTTTCCTCTTCAGTTCCTTCAAAGACCCAACAGTCAAAATTTCAGAGGAAGATTTCTCCTCCTCTCCAGCATCTTTGGCACTGCCTTTGCTCAGTAGCCTGTATTAGACACTAGGAATGCGAGAATAAAACACAAGTATGTTCTGCCTATTTAAAATCCACACTCCTGTGCAGGAAGAAGGAGACCCAAAGCTTTAGCTGTGGCTGGAGCAAAGGGATTTGGTTAGCTGGTGGTTAATTTCTTCCCCATTTTACGGCCCAGGGCAGTTCACCCACCACAGACCATGGCAATGGAGCTGCTCCATCCCCTAAGCCAGGGGCTGTGGGTGCACAGGGGCTGCTGCTGCAGGTATATGAGGAGGATGCTGAGGGCACGGCAATGCCAGCGTGGCCCAGGGAGCAGCCCACCCCTCCAGACCTCCTTTGAGCAAAGGGGTTGTCACTACCAAGGAGGACTCATGGTTGCAGGATGATCAACCTGCCCCTGAGGAGGACCTGCGGGTGCTCTCATCATGCTCTTCCCCTGGCTAAAGGCGCGCTGAGCTCCGGCCTGGGCAGACACACGTCAGGTGGGAAGCACTGGTGTTCCTGGACATTGTTCTGCAGAAACTAACCTGCTGCTTTAAACTCTCCCTTGCTACTGGCATCTCAAGCTTCCTCTCCACCCCCAGCACATCAGTGTGACACCCTGTCCTGCCATTCCCATAGCTGTGGACAAAGACACCAGCCAGGCTTTCCCCTCAGTTACGTCGATATAAATCCATACTCAGTGGGGTTACTTCAGATTTATGCCAACATAAGTGAATTTAGAAGGTTAATAAATGGCTTCTCCATTAATAAATGGAGAGCTGTGTAAGATCATGAACTTCACGATGACGACAAGGTCAAGCCTGCCACTTCTGTCCTTATAACTTCTCCATCCTTAGTATCTCCCGCATCTCTGTTTCTCTGTGTACCCCAGGCCATGGAGGAAGGGTGCCTAAAGCAGACTGATGCCCCAGGAAGAATCAATGTGGGACATGGGGTCGTGGGGCCAGCACACCCTGGTGCTGTGTGACTCCTCAGCTCTGTGGTGGGGGGTGGGGGGGCTGTGCCCCTCGGGACTCGCTTCCCCCAGTGACTTTCTCTCCCCCTCTCCTCTCATGGCTTCTGCTCTCGCAATTATGTCACTCGTCACTCTCTTCTTTAACCATCTGGCTCCTGCAAACAAATATAAGTCCTCCTCCTACACAAACCCGCTGGTAAAGGGACTGATCCTTCCCTGGCTGACACCAGTGTCTCTCCACTGACTTTGAAGGAGCTGCTTCTGCTCCGAGCAGCCATTCCCTGGGAACAGCCACCCTCCCGCAGAGCCTGTGGCACCAGCAAAGACAGGACCCCACGCTCACTGTCCCGCTGACACCCCCTCCTCCTCCTGACGCTGCAAGGGCTTCCCCAGGCAGTGCTGCTGTCGGGGTGGGCTCTGCCCCGAGCACCCCCCAGCTGGCTCCTACACCCCCCAGCAGCAGAGTGGCCGGGGCACAGGCGGATGCCACAAGGTGCCAGGACCCTGCCAGGGTGTCCCGTGGGGCCGCCTCAGGAGGGGCTCCGGCAGCACCAGGAATTGCCAGAGGAAATCCCTCCCGATCTCAACAACTCCCCCTCAACCTCTTCCTGGGAAAAAAAGAAGCACAGTTTGGGTGAATAAAGCAGTCAGGTGAATAATGGCCAAAAATGTTTCATTCTGACTTTGATTTTTAAAAACTATTAGGGAACAAAATGAATTTGAAAATGAAAATCCAGCAGTCCCTTCCAGGAGGGCCAACAGATAATGCTTTAACCTTATTAAAACGTATGTGGGGGGCGGGGGATTATTTCAAATCAAAAACTTATTAACATAGAAATGTTCCAGCAAAAATAGTTTCAGTTTGATACATCTCTGACAGGTAAAAATTGAATTGCAAAACTGTCAAGCAGCTGTATTTAGATCCGCCACCTTAACCAGGGTTTGAAGGAACACGAAGTAATGGGATTTTGCTTACACTCAAATCGTATCTTGTGTTCAGAGTCATGTGAATAATATATTCTCCAGTTCATGAAACACATGAGAAAGTAAAATACAAATAATTTTGGACCATTGGTGAACTGAAAAGTTCTAACGAGATAATTCCAAGATGAGCAGAATAGAAAGTTGCTATTTCATTTCGAATACTATTTTTAGGTTTTGTTTTGACTTGTTGAACAAATTTTGAAAGTAATTCCAATTAATTTAATTTCTTTGAAAAAAATTAAATATTGCTTTTGACATGTGACGTCGTGGTATTTTTTTTTTTTTTACTGTTTTTGCATTTTGCCCGGTGAGCAATCTGGTGACATGAAACCATCGCACGCCTCTCGCAGCCTTTGTCTTTGGAAGAAAGTTGGTCTGTGCTACCTCAGCCTGCACTGGTCAGGCGGGGCCAGTGGGGCCAGCAGGCTGCACCTGGGGCCACCGTCACCTGTCCCCACCATGGCTGAGCTCACCCACCCACCAGGACCCCCGTGTGTCCTGGCTGGGCACCCCCTCTGCTCCCACCCGCCGGGAAACTTCTTCCAGCCCAGGCTCATCCCAGGAACCGTCCGCTCGCTTCTTCTCCTCTTCTATTGGTGTCTTTTGATTACAAGTCTGCTTTGAAGAGACACTAATTGTAGCCTGCACACAATGCTGGTAATTATGCCTATTACATTTTGATTCATTTCCATATGTCAACACTACTACAAGGAGGATGTGTGTGGGGGGGAGAGCAGAGTTTTATAATCGGTTATTGTCTGAAAAAAACCCTGCGCAGAGCATGAGTGAAGTGTTCTTTGTGGAAATTGAAAATAAGATTATAAATAAAAGTCTTCCTCTGACATCCAGAAAATGGACACTTTAAAATAAATTGCCACTGTTGATCAAGAAGATTGCTAGCTACCTTTTACATTAATGAGGCAAATACTCTTCAAGTCCCTAATAGCAATATGTTTGAGTATGTCATTTCAATAGCTTCTTTCTTAATAAAGCTTGACCCTAATATTCCCTTTGCTGTCAAAGGCATTGTCCTGCCAGACATATCTGTGATTTTTAGCTGCTAATCAAAAGAAAGAAGGGGGGGACAAGAGCAACTGTTATGCAAAGAGCTGCAGAAACCCAAGAGACGAGGCTCTTCCCCTTGGCCGTGACAGGACACGGGACGAGATACGTTTGCTGCTCAGGGCAGTGCCACGGAGCAGGGTACCTGAGCAAGGGTGGTGGTGCCAGCTATGGAAGCCCACCAAGAAACTGCTTTTCCGGTGTTTTATGCTCAGGAGGCCCAAAACCACCGGGGTGGGTGCGGGGCTGACAGCCCCTTTGCTGCTGTGAGTGTGGGGTGCTCCTGGGCATGGACCTGCCACAGGCACTGTCCCACCTCCCACCGGCTCCTGTGCTTCTGCCTCCTCCTCTGCCTCCCACCAGGAGGAAGCAGAACCCGTTTGGCTCTTCCCCCTCCAGGTAACTCTACCAACTAATTACGGTACTTGCAAAAGTACGAGCGGAGCTTATTCTTTAGCAATCAATCAATACAAGTTAAAAGGGCATCTTGTTTGTTTCTGTAACAATGCTCTTTAGAAAATTGGGTCCTTTTCCATTTCCTGGCTGATACACCATCCGTCATATGTTGCTTCAGTCACATCATGTTATGTTTCAAAGCATAACGTAACATGATGTGACTGGTGCATCAGGCAGGAGATTTACAAAGGGAGGCATTCTGCAAGACGTTATATCCACTTTGGGGTTTTTTTTAATCTGAGTTTGAAGGGAAAAGCAGTTGACTTGTACCAAGCACTGTGGCAGGGCGGCTGTTTTGGCATCGGGGGCAATTATGGAGGTAGTTGGAAGAGAGTGGCACTTGAGAGCCAGAAACCCCCAAGCAGCAGCCCTGGCACCAAACATTCCCCAGGACCAGCTGAAAAGCAGCCACCCAAGGGGTTAGCTCCTGTCCCCAGGCTCTGCAGGAAGGGAGGAGGAGCCCACAGCAGTGGGCACCAGCAGACGATTGAGGATGTGTCTGCTCGGGCGAGCTCGGCATCCTCCCCTTCGCCGAAACATGTGAAAAGGGGAGCGTGGCTGTAGAGGGGTTTCTAAAAATTTTAAGAACTGGAGAGAAAAATGAAGCTGACCAATCAGAATCCATGTTGGATATCTTTGGACCTGCTCTGCTCTCTGATGGAGATGCCCAAGGAGCAGGTACCTGCGCCAGTGGCACACACAGTGTGGCAGTGCCAAAGGCCACCTGCCTGCACCATGGGGCACCCACCAGCACCGTCCCACCGCCCTTCACAGCCGCTCTGCTGAGCAGGACACAATCTCCTGGGCAAGAACTGGCATTTTCTGTCTCTGGGATTCCTGTTATTTCAAAGGAATGCTCTAGAGGATTTCATGAACAAAACTGCTCCTGTTGGTTTTGTTGCACGGATGAGATCACTGTCTTTGAAATTTTAAGACACTCCTGTTTTAGGGAAGTGAAATTGTAAACTTCAAAAAGGCAGAAAAGCCTCATTTTCCCTGGAAATAATGGTAGCAGAAAGTTTTCCTGGATTTGTACCAAGTAGGGTTATATAAAAATGAGATAACTTTAAAACATAAGGGGATGTGAAGTGTTTGATTTTTCAGGTTCCCCTGCTTGATCTGAGCTTTTGCACACCTCCAGACCTCCCGGCTTGGAATGTGATCTCGGAAGATTGCTGCTGGCATGAAAATGAAATAGAACGTCCAAACTATAATTAGCCGAAAGTTTGTTCTGAGTATGACCATGTGGGCTCCCTGAATGCCCGTCACGAACCCAGGGCTGCACAAAAGCTAATCTGTGGTGCCTGTTTCTGACCCAGCCCCGCCAAAGTGGCTGCTCTAGGAGAGAGCCAGAGGAGCTGCAGCAGGTTTTGAGAGAGGAGCGAAGGGATGATGTATTCTGCTCGTAACTGGGGCTGCGGAGGATGTGCAGGCAGCTGCCCACATGGGGCTATAACCTGGATGTAACACACAGGCTGGTAAAAAGTTTCTGAGAGGGAAACATTATGACTTTTTCCTACAGAACACACTAAACACTCTTCCGGCAAAAAAAAAAAAAAAAAAAAAAAAAAAAAAAAGAAAAAAAAAAAGATTGGAAAATTTCTTATTTTTTCTGATAAGTTTTAATCAAGGTCACCGAGAGGAAACTTTAGGCA
>WTSP01011765.1:31228-46352 GCA_025331215.1 Actenoides lindsayi | reverse complement strand
AGGGGTTTCCAAGCCCCCCATGGAGCTGTGGTGCTGAGGGCCATGGGTCAGTGGTGCCCTGGCAGTGCTGGGGGAACAGTTGGACTCAATGATCTTTAAGTTCTTTTTCAACCAAAATAATTCTATGATTCTATTATTTTTATTCCACTTTTATTGCCTTGTAGCTGTGGGAATCCCCTTTGCAGCTGGGCATTTTTTTCACCCAGGTTTGAACCATGGTCTTCGCAACTTCCCAAGTGGAGCTCTGTGCAATTGGTCAGTCCCATACCTTCTTCCTCAGAGAAAATGCAAAATCAGATCTATCGACAGTATTTGCAATATCTTCTGTAACTTACCAAGGTGTTTTGGGGCTGAAAGCAAGCCTGTAAAGTTCACTTCAGTATTTCCCGAGTGCATCGCTCTTATATTTGGTTTCCAAGACATCATTTCATTTCCCTATTTTAACCTTAAATGCCAACTAGGGTGGAACTACTTCACTTTCATGGGAAAGTTATTTAATTTAACGTTGACAATGAAGGAGTGTATGAACTTGATATGATTTTTCCCCTCATGTTTTTTTCAAACTAGCAGTCAAGCAAGAGACCAACCCTTCCCAAAGCTCCATCTGGGGCAGCCTCGGGGAATATAAATCACAGCCACGTGAGGTGTTACCCTCTCCCCAGGTTTATGGTGGCTATAATTTAAGCTTTCACAGACTGCAAATCTTACTGGTTAAAGCGCACGCACCCTGCCTTTCTCTCTCGTTACTACAGGTTGGAAATGCTGCTCGTGCTTAGAGCATCCTTGCTGGTTTAGCTCCCTGGGTGTGCTCTCCAGCTGGCTCACGGCCGTACCTGTGTCTTGAGGATATTCCTGCCTGAAGAACATGATCATTTTTAATTTTGACTTTTGATTTGGCGGTTGTCAGGTGGGAGGTTTGCATTTAAGTAAGAACGTAGCATTTGGTTTGGTTTGTCTGGATAAAGTTCCCATTGAAAGATCCGGTATTTCCTCGGCTTTGTTTCTCTCACAAGATCCCAGGCGTGGTTACCCTTATCCTTTCTGCCTCCAGTGTCATGACCCTGCCCTTTTCTTCCTCCTTCCGCACACCACGCTCTGTCATTAAATCTGCAGATTATTAAATGAAGACATTTCTACTTGGTGCGTTTCCCCTCAGCTTCCAGCGGTCTCCTCTGGGAGATGAGGATCTATCTGAGGACAAGCATGTCTCTTAAATAACACTTCTAATAATACTTAAGGAGCGGGATAGATGGTAATTGCTGCCGTTAGTGCACTAATGCCTCCATCGCTCGCACTCGGGATGTGCCATCCCCAGCAGAGCTGCTGATGGCTACACCAAAACCTTCCCAACGCTTGGTTGTTTGGGGTTTTTTTACAGATTTTTTTTTTTTTGGTTTGGTTTGGTTTGGTTTGGTTTTGGTTTGTTTTTTTTTCCTGAATTCTTAATTGGGGAGTGAACGTGAGAGAAGGCAGCCTATGAAAGATTAATGGTGCTATTGATCACACCAGCGTGCTGTAACAATGCAGCGTGCAAAGCTGCTGTAGACATCTGAGGGCTACCAGTGTCCCTGTACATGAATGCCGAAGCAGGCGTGTGCGTTTGCCTGTGTGACATCGTTTCTCGTGGCTTTTTTCCCCCCCCCTTTGTATTTTCACTCATGTTCTGTGTATGTAAAATGAAGCGCTGCGGAAGGAACCGGAGAATAATGAGGGTCAGGTGGCAGCCTTCTTATGTATGAAGGACCCCCCTGTAGCCTTCAAAATAATTTCCAGTGTTATTGGGCAATCAAAGCCAAGGATAAAAATCATAAGATCAAATAAATAACGTCGAACTAACGAAGCTCCATCCGCACGCCAGCAAATGTCAGGAAAAAAGGGGTCGCGGATGCAAATGCCTCTTCATCATGCTCCCCAGGGAAAAGTTCAGAGGGACTGAAGGTCATCTTAGACCTTGCGGATGGATATAAATTGGTGCCGGAAGGAAGAATCACAACAGGAATCTATTTTTTAGTCTGCAGGATTTGGTCCCCAAAGAAGCCTTACATCTGAAATGAGCTGGGGTATAAATGCAGAACCGGGCTGTAAACTGGAAGGTGTCCATCTCCATTGATGGTGAACTGGTGGGACAGGCAGCACCCCTCGATCCGCTGGGTAGAAACTGGTCTTGTGTCAGTAAATATGAGGGAAGGGAAAAATCATTCTTGCTTCTGGATGTCCCAAAACAGCCTCTGTGATACCTTTGCATACAACCCCAATTAATTGGTTTATTTAATGGTACACTGGAGGATGCGCTCGAAAATAGAAGGAGCAATTCTGCACTGACAGCAGGGATGAATTAGATATTACCTAATTCTCTCAAGTATGAGGTTTCAAACTGATGTATCAGCTCCAAGTCCTAGGGTGGGTGTTTCATGCTGCACCTTATCATACACCGAGTTGGTGTTTGACAGCCAACACATCCCTTTTTCTGCCCAAGTTCCACCTGAAACTCTGGAAATGTACCTATAAACTTCCTATATAGTGATTTTATTTTTTTTTTAAATACATCTGAGAAGATATCTTGTCGTCTACCTTGAGCAAAAAATGCAGAAGCCTTTTAGTCCTCTCATTTATAAACAGCTTAAAACGCTCGGAGAGTTGTTGATGGAAAATGAGTAAGACAAGAACACCTGACAAAAGCAAATAAATACCTTATTTAAACCATGCAAAATACATACATGAAAGGCCTGAAACGTAACTCACGTCTGGAATAAGCCTCTTTTTTACATCACAGGTACTCTGACAAAGTCACACGTCCGTGTTGGGAAGTGAACTCACAGTCTCAGGCGGCAACTGCAGAGCTACGAACTTTGAATTTTCCTACAAACCGGCAAATAATTAAACTTCAAAATTTTAAACAAAGCAAGCACCAAAGTCATCCCAGGCTACAGGGAAGTGTAAAAAGCAATGGGGACACATGTCCCCAGCTCCCAGGGGAAGCTATTGAATGACTGGTTAGACTCTTGTGTATTGCCAAGGTCCATAAATGCTGGAGCTCTGCTTCTGCTCAAAGAGAATGCGTAAATTTTTCTGCTGAAAACATATAAAGCTCCACACATCAGAAATGTGAATTGCGGAGGAATAAAAATCTACTGAAAAAATTGCTTTGGTCATGACTATTATTGTGTGGAGGATCTGAGAAGATCTGTGAGAAACAGCTCTTCTCCTTCTAACATGTGCAAGAAAATTGGGACGACTGGAAGGAACTCCATCAGCTTGAGTGGTGAGATGGGTGAAGCTCTTTTCTGTCTGTTGCTTTTCTCTTCCTGTTTCTGAAGTATCTCCACCCTCTTCCTTATATGAGAATCATAGAATCACTTTGAAATAGACCTTTAAGATCAAGTCCAACCGTTAACCCAGCACTGCCAGAGCACCACTAACCCAGGTCCCTCAGCACCACAGCTCCACAGGGGGCTTGGAAACCCCTCCAGGGATCATGGGGACTCCAGCACTGCCCTGGGCAGCCTGGCACAGCCCTGGACAACCCTCAAGGGGAAGAAATTGTTCCTCAGCTCCAGCCTAAACCTCCCCTGGGGCAACTTAAGGCTGGTTCCTCTTGTCCTGGTGCTTGTTCCTTGGGAGAAGAGACTGACAACGTCCTTCCTACCACCACACTTGGTGGCTGGGGTGGAGGCTGCATGTCTGTATGTGCATTTATCCCCACGGAGGATGAACAGCCGGCTCTGTTTGGATGTTGGAAGAGCTGAGCCTGTCCCCCCCATCAGCTCAGGGGCAAGGGCTGGAGCCCCAGCTCTAACCCGAGGCCAGCCCCGCCGGGAAGGCGTCCTGTTTCAGCACGGATTGGTTACCCACGGTAAGCTACCTCTTGGCTGCTCTCCAAAATGTAAACAGACTTCAGGGCTGGGACTTGGGAAGTAATTGAAAATGTGTTAGCTCTAATGTTGGGAATTTGGGACTCCCGAAGCCCAGGGCCTAAAAAGAACATTGTTTGCTGTCTCGTTAGCCCTTTTGCTGAACTCCAGCCACAGCCTCCCTGGATTTTCCCACCAGTATCTCCTTATCTAATGGGGCTGAGAAGGAAAACCTGTTGCAAGCATTAAATGTTTTCTGATCGGTCATATGCTTAATTGTGGCTCTGCAGGATCATATTTATGGTCTACAGACCTATTACGACTGTTTCTTATATTACAGCTTTAAACTCTGAGGACGCTGCCAGCTGCAGAGGTGAGCTGCCTGGGGACACGGGAGGGGAGGGAGGGTTTGGGGAAGGCTTTCCTGCCCATGCTGCTGGTGGGTGATTTCTCCTAGCGCAGGGATGCTCATGCCTCTGAGCTGCACAAAGATTAAAAAGGAGCCTTGGGAAATGCCTCCGGAGGAAGGGGTGGGTGGGATTTCGGCATCCCTGCAGCACAAGCCTCCCCAGGGCTGCCTGGGATGTGGCCAAGTGCTTTTCCTGCTGGCTCTGCTGATATTTCTGATTTTCATACCGTTATTTTTGAGGCTGAGCTCTCAGCCTGGGGTCCCTTGTGGGGCCCGGCGTGGAGATGTTTGGCAATTCCCACATGTGTTGAGCTCAGAGCATAGACCATGCTGGCCATAAGATGCTCTGTGCCATCAGGACATCTCCCTCCTCCTGCCCATGGAGAAACATCTGGGCAGCAGTTTCATTGACTTGTGTCCTACTCTGTTTCTTGTCTTCACAATATTATTCCCCCTACAAAATAAGCTGAAAATAAGGCTGGGTATTTGACTGATAATCAGGATTGCTGCATTGAGATGATGGATAAAATGAAGCTGTGGACCACTAATTTATTGAAGGGCTTAGAACCACTGATGACAACGACTGGGCCAGTTTCTGACTGCCCACTCAGCCACTGCAGCAGCCCACACTTGCCTGTGGGGCAAAATCCATCCATTTTATCTGCTCTCAGCAGTGTTTGGAGGCAGATGTTTTTCCTGAAGCCTCGAGGGGCTGGGAAGGGTCACATATCTGCCCGTGAGGCCACTGGAATTGGATTTTTGCTCATATTTTTCCTCTTCCAGAATCTGAGCTGACTGGGTGCACACATCGAGTCACAGAATCACAGAAACACAGAATGTTAAGGGTTGGTGTTATCCACTGCTGGTACCAGACTGGCACCAAAAGGACAAGGTTCTCTCCACCAAGCCCATCCATCACTGAGAGTCCTGGAGGAAAAGTGTCTGTCATCTGCAAGACGTGCAGGAACAAGGGCTGGGTCTATTTGGGAGGGATGCTCCTCCAGCACAAAGCAAAAGTCTTCTGTTTGGGGTGATTTTGGGGAAGATCTTCCTCCAGCAGCAGAAAGCCAAGTCTAGCAACTGCATGCCAGGATCTGCAGCAGGTAAGATGTCATACATGTGAAGGAGGCTTCCCCCATGTGTGGTTCACTCTCCTGCCCTGTGCTTCGGGAAGGACCTGAGGATGGAGGGAGGAGGGTGGAGGGTGGAAGATGAAGGATGGAGGATGGAGAGTAGAAGACTGAAGTTGGAGGGTGGAGGCTGGAGGCTGGAGGATGAAGGATTGAAGGTGGAGGGTGAATGGTGGAGGAGTGCACATCAGCGTTTCAGGGCTGGTTTTGCCAGCAGAAGCCTGCAGTTTTCCAGAGCTATCTAAAGGTGGCAGGGTTGCAGTCTGCTGGAAGCCGAGTCCTAGGGCTGGTTGGTTTGCAATCCAAGGGGAAAAAAGGTATTTCAGAAAAACGATCATTTGTCTTGCAAAGCAGCCTGAGCTTTACAGGAGAGAGAAAGATCTGAAAGCAAATTAGCCCATACTAATTAGAAATGTGCCGGCACTGAAATATTCGGGTCATTACAAATTTGTAGCTCCCTTTGAATTGCTCTATGCCAGCAAATGAGCAGATGGTGAGTGATCTTCTGCAGCCGGGCATCCCACCCTGCCTGTGTAAACCAGTGCTGGATGTATGCCCCATCCTGGGCTGGGTGCCACAGGAGACCCTGTGCCCCCCCAGGGCTTTCCCACCACTTGTGGGACATGGCTGCACCTTCTCTTCCTTGGCAGTAGCTGTTACGACCAAACACGCTGCAAGATCAGCGTGCAGGGGGAGGAGGAAAAGCTACGATGCCCAGTAGTATTCTTGCAATCTGGCTGATGAAAAGCTGAGTCAAACGGCATGGCTTCATGAAAATGAGCTTGGAACGGCAGCCAAGCTGTGTAACGTCTGTTGGGGTGGCTGGTTAGGCACTGGTGACCCCTTTCCCACCCTTCTAAGTGCTGCCAGGGCAGGAGGGATGTCTGAATCTATGGACGTTCTGTACCCTGAATGAAAAAATGAGATGGAATCACGTAAGTGTTGTTATCACTGGCTACATAGTATTTCAGATAATAGGAAATTCTATCTACATCTTTTCCCAAGAAAGGCTGGACCAGATGATTCCTGAGGTGCCTTCCAACCTGGTATTCTATGATCCTGTGATTCTGTGCAACGTAGCTGAAACCATTTCAGTTCATTCTATAGGTCCAAGACTTTCTGCACTTGTGTGTTTACAGCATTTAGAATCAAAATTAATATAGTGGGAAATAATCCTTAGCGTTTTGGTGGAGCTGTTGATGTATGTATTTTGGAGGGGATCTGCCTCTGGAGGAGGGCAGAGTCACCCCAGTGTCTGGAGAAGGTACGCATAAGTCGTGATCATTGACCAAGTCGTGGATCTGTGATGTTACAATGGTCTGCACCAGCCGTGATCACCTACCACAGCATGTAGGTATGATGTCATAAAGGCCTGAACCAGTTGTGATCACCTACCTACTTTTGTAGTTATGGTGTCACAAAGGCCTGCACCACTCGTTATCACCCAACTACTCCTGGAGCTATGATGTCACAAAGGCCTGCACCAGCCGTGGTCGCCTACCTACTCATAGAGCTGTGATATATCAAAGGCCTTCACCAGTCGTGATCACCTACCTTACCGTGGAACTTTGATGTCACAAGTGCCTGTACCAACAGTGATGATCTACGTACTCGTCAAACTGTGATGTCACAAAGGCCTGCACCAATCGTGATCACGTTGCTTCTTGTAGAGCTGTGATGTAACAAAGGTCTGCACCAGCCGAGATCACCTACCTACACCTCCAGCTGTGATCTCACAAAGTCCTGCAACAGCTATGATCACACACATACAGGTGGATCTGTGATGTCACAAAAGCCTACACCAGCCGTGATCACCGACCTACTCCTTCAGCTGTGAAGGTAGAAAGGCCCGCACCAGCTGTGATTACCTACCTACTCGGGGAGCTGTGATGTCACAAAGGCCTACACCAGCCATGATCACCGACCTACTCCTGCAGCTGTGATGTCACAAAGGCCCGCACCAGTCATGATCATGCACCTACTCGTGGAGATGTGATGTCACAAACACCTGCACCAGCCATGATCACCCACTTACTCCTGCAGCTGTGATGTGACTAAGGCCTTCACCAGCAGTGACCGTTAAGTTACTCGTGGAGCTGTGATGTCACAAATCCCTGCACTACTGGTTACTACCTACCTACCTTTTGAGCTCTGATGTCACGAAGGCCTGCACCAGCCTTGATCACTTACCAAACTGTGGAACTTTGATGTCACTAAGGCTTATACCAGCCATGATCACCTACGTACTCGTGTAACTGTGATGTCACAAAGGCCTGCTCCAGTCCTGATCATGTACGTGCTCGTGGAGCTGTGATGTCACAAAGTCATGCAACAGCCATGATTACCCACCTACTCCTGGAGCTGTGATGTCACAAAGACCTGCAATATCCATGATCACCCACATACATGTGGATCTGCGATGTCATAAAGACCTACACCAGCCGTGATCACCTACCTACTCCTTCAGCTGTGAAGTCACTAAAGCCTGCACCAGCTGTGATTACCTACCTACTCGTGGAGCTGTGATGTCACAAAGACCTTCATCAGCTGTTCTCCACTACCTACTAGAATAGCTGTGATGTCACAAAGGCCTACACTAGCCTTGATCACACACATACTCGTTGAGCTCTGATGTCACAAAGGCCTGCAGCAGCAGTGATCACCCAGCTACTCCTGGAGCTTTGCTGTCACAAAGGTCTGCACCAGCCATTATCAACTAACTTCTCCTGGAGCTATGATGTCAGAATGGCCTGCACCAGCCGTGGTCACCTATCTGCTTGTGGATCTGTGATGTCACAAATGCGTGTACCAGCCGTGGCCACTTTCCTACTCTTGGAGATCTGATGTCACAAAGGCCTGCACCAGCCGTGATCACCCACATTCTCGTGGAGCTGTGATATCACAAAGGCCTTCACCACTCGTGATCACCTACCTAACTCTGGACCTTTGATGTCACAAAGCTCTGTACCAGCCGTGATCACCTACATATTCGTGGAAGTGCGATGTCACAAAGGCCTGCACCTGTCTTGATCATGTATGTGCTCTTAGAGCTGTGATGTCACAAAGGCCTGCAATATCCATGATCACCCACATACATGTGGATCTGTGATGTCATAAAGACCTACACCAGCCGTGATCACCTACCTACTCCTTCAGCTGTGAAGTTACAAAGGCGTGCTCCAGCCGTGATTACCTACCTACATGTGGAGCTGTGATGTCACAAAGACCTTCATCAGCTGTTCTCCACTACCAACTAGAATACCTGTGATGTCACAAAGGCCTGCACCAGTGGTGATCACACAGCTACACGTGGAGCAGTGATGTCAGAAGTGCCTGCACCCGTCTTGATCACCGACCTACTCGTAGAGCTATGATGTCACAAAGGACTGAATCAGCCATGATTACCTACCTGCTTGTGGAGATGTGATGTCACAAAGGCCTGCACCAGCCATGATCACACAGCTGCTCGTGGAGCTGTGACATCAGTAAGGCCTGAATCAGCCGTTATCACCTACCTGATTATGGAGCTGTGATGTGACAAGGGCCTGAATCAGCTGTTATCACCTACCTGCTTGTGGAGCTGTGATGTCACAAAGGCCTGCACCAGCCGTGGTCACCCACATACTCGCTGAACTCTGAGGTCACAAAGGCCTGCCACACCCATGGTCCACTACCTACACCTGCAGCTGTGCTGTCACAAAGGCCTGCATCAGCCGTGATCTCCTACCTACTGCTTCAGCTCTGAAGTCACAATGGCCTGCACCAGCTTTGATTACCTACCTACTCGTGGAGCTCTCAGGTCACAAAGGCCTGCCACAGCCGTGATCACCTAATTACACCTGCAGCTCTGATGTAACAAAGGCCTGAATTGGCCGTGATCACATACCAACTCATGGAGCTGTGATGTCACAAAGGCCTGCACCGGCTGTGATCTGCCACATTCTCGTTGAGCTGTGGTTTCACAAAGGCCTGCATCAGCTGTGATCACCAACCTTCTCGTGGAGCTGTGATGTCACAAAGGCCTGCACCAGCCCTGATAACCCACCTACTCGTTGAGCTCTGAGGTCGGAAAGGATGCCACAGACGTGATCACCCCTGCAGGTGTGATGTCACAAATGCCTGCATAAGCAGTGATCATCGACCAACTCATGGATCTGTGATGTTACAAAGGTCTGCACCAGCCGTGATCACCTACCACACCATGTAGCTATGATGTCATAAAGGCCTGAACCACTTGTAATCACCTACCTATTTGTGTAGTTATGATGTCACAAAGGCCTGCACCACTCGTTATCAACCACCTACTCTTGGAGCTATGATGTCACAAAGGACTGCACCAGCCGTGGTCACCTACCTGCTCGTGGAGCTGTGATGTCACAAACACCTGAACCAGCCATGATCACCCACCAACTCCTGGAGTTATGATGTCAGAAAGGCCTGCACCAGCAGTGGTCACCTTCCTACTCGTGGAGATGTGATGTCACAGGGGCCTGCACCAGCCGTGATCACCTACCTAACCGTGGAATTTTGAAGTCACAAAGCCCTGTACCAGCTTTGATCACCAACGTACTCGTGAAACTGTGATGTCACAAAGGCCTTCACCAGCCATGATCACCTACCTGCTCATGGAGCTGTGATGTCACAAAGGCTTGAATCAGCCGTGATCACCCACCTACTCATTGAACTCTTAGGTCGCAATGGCCTGCCAGAGCTGTGATCACATACCTACACCTGCTGCTGTAATATCACAAAGGCCTGCACCAGCCGTTATCACACAGCTGTTCATGGAGCTGTGACATCACAAAGGCCTGCCCCAGTCGTGATCACCTATGTATACCTGCAGCTATGATGTCACAAAGGGCTGCACCGGCCATGATCACCGACGTACTCCTGCAGCTGTGATGTCACAAAGGCCTGCAACAGTCATGAACACCCACCTACTCATGGAGATGTGATGTCACAAACACCTCCACCAGCCATGATCACCCACCTACTCCAAAGCTGTGATGTCACTAAGGCCTTCACCAGCAGTTACCGTAAAGCTACTAGTGGAGCGGTGATGTCACAGAGGCCTGCACCAGCCTTGATCATCTACCTAACTGTGGAACTTTGATGTCACAAAGGCTTTCAACAGCCATGATCACCTACGTACTCATGTAACTGTGCTGTCACAAAGGCCTGCACCTGCCGTGATCACCCACGTTCTCGTGGAGCTGTGATATCACAAAGGCCTTCACCACTCGTGATCACCTACCTAACTCTGGACCTTTGATGTCACAAAGCTCTGTACCAGCCGTGATCACCTACATATTCGTGGAAGTGTGATGTCACAATTGCCTGCACCTGTCTTGATCACGTACGTACTCGTACATGTGGACTTGTGATGTCACGAGGGCCTACACCAGCAGTGATCACCTACCTACTCCTGCAGCTCTGATGTCACAGACGCCTGCACCTGTCGTGATCCCCCACCTACTTGTAGAGCTGTGATGTCACAAAGGCCTATACCAGCCATGATCAACTACCAACACCTTCAGCTCCGATGTCACAAAGGAGTGCACCAGCTGTCATCAATGAGCTGCTCGTTGAGCTGTGCTGTCACAAAGTCCTGCACCAGCAGTTATCAACTACATACATCAGGACATATGATGACACAAATGACTGCATCAACCATGATCACCAACCTGCTCGTGGAGCCGTGATGTCACAAAGGCGTGACACAGCCGTGATCACCTATCAACTCCTGCACGTGTGATGTCACAAAGGCTTGCAGCAGCCATGATCACCTATCTACTCCTGCAGCTGTGACGTCAGAAAGGCCTGCACTAGTCTTGATCACCCACCTACTCATGGAGATGTGGTGTCACAAACACCGTCAAAAAAAATGATCAACCAACTACTCCTGGAGCTATTACGTCACTAAGGCCTTCACCAGCAGTGACCATAAACCTACTCATAGAACTGTGATGTCACAAAGCCCTGCAACATCCATGATCACCCACATACATGTGGATCTGTGAAGTCACAAAGGCCTGCACCAGCTGTGATTACCTACCTTGTCGTGGAGCTGTCATTTCACAAAGGCCTTCACCAGCTGTTATCCACTACCTATTAGAATAGCTGTGATGTCACAAAGACCTGCACCACCCATGATCACACAGCTTCTCGTGGAGCTGTGATGTCACAAAGTCCTGCACCAGTCGTGATCAACTATGTACACCTGCAGCTGTGAAGTCACAAAGGCCTGAACCATCCATGATCAACTACCTACACCTGCAGCTGTGATGTGAAAAAGGCCTGTACCAGTCGTGATCAGCTACCTAGTTGTGGGGCTGTGATGTCACAAAGACCTGCACGAGTCGTGATCACTCAGCTGCTCGTGGAGCTGTGATGTCACAAACGCCTGTACCAGCCGTGATCACACAGCTGCTCTTTGAGTTGTGACATCACAAAGGCCTGCACCAATCGTGATCACCCACCTACTCGTGCAGCTGTGATGTCACAAAGTCCCGCAACAGCCGTCATCACCCACCTACTCCTGGAGCTGTGATGTCACAAAGGCCAGCACAAGCCGTGATAACCTACGTACACCTGCAGCTGTGATGTCAGAAACGCCTGTACCAGCCGTGATCAATTACCGACACCTGCAGCTGTGATGTGACAAAGCCCTGCACCAGCTGTAATCACCCACCCACACCTTGGAGCTGAGATGTCACAAAGTCCTGCACCAGCCGGATCAACCACCTACTTGTGGAGATGTGATGTCACAAAGTCCTTCACAAGCCTTGATCACCTACCTAACCGTGGAACTTTGATATCACAAAGGCCTTTACCAGCCATGATCACCTACGGACTCATAAAACTGTGATGTCACAAAAGCCTACACCAGTCGTGATCACATACGTACTCGTAGAGCTGTGATGTCACAAAGGCCTGTACCAGCCATGATCAAATACCTATACCTGCAGCTGTGACGTCAGAAAGACCTGCACCAGCTGTGATCACCCATCTGATTCTGGAGCTGTGATGTCACAAAGGCCTGCACCAGCCGTGGTCACATTGCTACCTGTGGAGCTGTGATGCCACAAATGTCTGCACCAGGCATGATAACTCACCTACTCATGGAGCTGTGATGTCACAAAGGCCTACACCAGCGTGATCACCTAACAACTTCTGGAGCTCTGATGTCACAAAGGCCTGCACTAGTCCTGATCACCTACTTCTTTGTTAAACTGTGATGTCACAGAGGCCTTCACCAGCCGTTATCACCTACCTACTCCGTTAGCTATGATGTCACAAAGGCCTGCACCAGCCATTATCACACAGCTGCTTGTGGAGCTGTGATGCCACAAATGCCTGCAGCAGCCGTTATCACCTACCTACTTGTGGCGCTGTGGTGTCACAAAGGCCTGAACCAGTGGTGATCACCTATACACACCTGCAGCTATGATGTCACAAATGCCTGTAGTAGCCATAATCAACTACCTGTACCTGCAGCTGGGACGTCTCTAAGGCCTGCACCATCTGTCATCACCCAGCTTCTCGTTGAGCTGAGATTTCACAAAGTCCTGCACATGTCCCGATCACCCACCTACTCCTGGAGTTGTGATGTTACTAAGGCCTTCACCAGCAGTGACCATAAAGCTACTCGTGGAGCTGTGATGTCACAAAGGCTTACACCAGCCATTATATATGAGATGCTCAGGGATCTGTGATGTCTCAAAGGCCTGCACCAGCCGTGATCACCTACCTAACCGTGGAACTGTGATGTCAGAAATGCCTGTACGAGTCGTGATCACATAAGTACTCATAGAGCTGTGATGTCACAATGGCCTACACCACTCGTTATCACCCAGCTACTCCTGGAGCTCTGATGTCACAAAAGGCCTCACCTGCCGGGATCACCCACCTACTCATTGAGGTCTGAGGTCGCAAAGGCCTGCCACAACTGTGATGACCTACCTACACTTACAGCTGTGATGTCAGAGAGGCGTTCACCAGCCATGATCACCTACTTAATCGTGAATCTGAGTTGTCATAAAGGCCTGCACCAGCCGTTGTCCATTATGTACTCAGGGAGCTATGATGTTACAAAGACCTGCAGAAGCAGTTATCAAATACCTACTTCGAGAGATATGATGTCACAAAGATCTGCACCAGCCCTCATCACCCACGTTCTCGAGGAGCTGTGATGTCACAAATGCCTGCACCAGCCATGATCAACCACCTACTCCTGGAGCTGTGATGTCCAAAAGGCCTTCCACAGCCGTGATCACGTATCTACACCTGCTGCAGTGATATCACAAAGGCCTGCAACAGTCGTGATCACCTATGTACACCTGCAGCTGTGATGTCACAAAGGCCTGTACCAGCCGTGATCACCCACCTACTCGTTGAGCTCTGAGGTCACAAAGGCCTGCCACAGCCGTGATCACCTTCCTACACCTGCAGCTTTGATGTCACATAGACCTGCAACATCCATGATCACCCACACATATGTGAGTCTGTGATGTCACAAAGGCCAACACCTGCCATGATCACCTATCTGCTCCTTCAGCTGTGAAGTCCCAAAGGCCTGCACTAACTGTGATTACCTACCTACTCGTGCAGCTGTGATGTCACAAAGGCCTGCTCCAGCCGTGATCAGTCAGCTGCTCGTGGAGATGTGATGTCACAAAGGTGTTCACCACCTGTTCTCTACTAACTACTAGAATAGCTGTGATGTCACAAAGGCCTGCACCAGCCGTGGTCACCTTCCTACTCTTGGAGATGTGATGTCACAAAGGATGGCACCAGTCATGATCATGTACATATTCGTGAAAGTGTGAGGTCACAAAGGCCTACACCAGCTTAATCACCCACGTTCTCATGGAGCTGTGATGTCACAAAGCCCTGTACCAGCCGTGATCACCTACCAACTCATGTAGCTGTGATGTCATAGAGGCCTGCACCAGTTGTGATCACCTATTTAATTGTGAAGCTGTGATGTCACAAAGGCCTTCACCAGCCGTTATCAACTACCTACTTCAGGAGCTCTGATGTCACAAAGGCCTGCACCAGTCGTTAACACCTACATATTCATGGATCTGTGACGTCACAAAGACCTGCACCAACCGTGATCACCCACCTACTTTTGGAGTTATGATGTCACAAAGGCCTGCACCATTCGTTATCAACTACCTGCTCCTGGAGCTATGATGTCACAAAGCCTGCACCAGCCTTGGCCACCTTCCTGCTCGTGGAGATGTGATGTCACAAAGGACTGCACCAGTCGTGATCACGTACATCCTCGTAGAGATGTGATGTCAAAAAGGCCTTCAACAGTCAAGATCACCTACCTAACCACGGAACTTTGATGTCACAAAGCCCTGCACCAGGCCTGGCCACCTTCCTACCCGTGAAACTGTGATGTCACAAAGCCCCGCACCACTTGTGATCTCGTATGTACACGTAGAGCTGTGATGTCACAAAGGACTGCACCAGCTGTGATCATCTACCTAATCGTGCATCTGTGATGTCAAAAAGTCCTGCAGCAGCCATGATCACCCATTTACTGCTGGAGCTGGGATGTCACATAGGCCTGCAACATCCATGATCACCCACATACATGTGGATCTGTGATATCACAAAGGCCTTCACCAGCTGTTATCCACTACGTACTAGAATAGCTGTTATGTCACAAAGGCCTGCACCAGCTGTGATCACACAGCTTCTCCTGGAGCTGTGATGTCACA
>WTSP01011765.1:1164-21211 GCA_025331215.1 Actenoides lindsayi | reverse complement strand
GGTTCCAGCCCTCCCAGCATTGCTGGGGCTCCTCTGGCCCCGCTCCACCAGGTCCCTGTCTCTGCTGTGCTGAGCAGTCCCGAGCTGGACACAGTGCTCCAGGTGAGGTCTCAACCCCAAGGTGGGGTTTCAAACCTGACACCCCAAGTCACTGCTTGGTTGGGTGGGGGGACTAAACCTGCTGAAGTTGAGATGTCCCAGCAGTGCTGGTGGGGCAAGGTGTGTGTGTCTATAGTGACTAGAAGCATTCCAGTGCCAAAATGTGGGGCATTAAGGCCCCAGTGTGGTTATTTTACACCTCTTCTTCTCTTATCCTTTGGGTTGGAGAGGACAGCTCTGCATCTCATCCTCACCACTCTGCCAAGCCTTGGAGTGTTTCCAGCAGAGCTGAGCTGACTTTCCCCATACTGAGGGAGCTGGAGGGACTCTGGGCAGTGACAATGTCCTGGGAAACCCTCATTGGATCTGCAGCAGCATCCCTCTGATGAGTCTTACACCATGAGCTTCGAGGAGTTACCCATGCACACAGGAGTGATGTGCACAGAGGGTGAGAGTCTGAAGCCCAGGGAGGTGAGATTTGGGCTTCCAGACAACTGCTTGCGATCCAAACCTAAAAATGAGTCTCTCGGGACATGTGCTGATGGTTCCTACAGAGCAAAACCAGACAGAGGCAGCACGAGGCTGCCGAGGCTGGTGGGATCTGCTGGAGGGCAAAATGAGAGATCAGTGAGACAAAGGAAATGTGAACAATGCGGGAAACTGCAGGAAAAAAAATATAAAATCTTTTTTTTCTCCTTTGTTTTAAAAAAACAAGTTTAGTTCTGCTGGGTGAGTCTGCTCGGAGGGATTGTCCATGCCCCATGGAGTGGGGTTGGCTGGGTGGCTGCTTCCTGGGGGCTACGGGTGTGGAAACACCCCCATTTTTCTCACGCTGAGAAAGAGGGAAAACAGCCAAAACCCTTGAAAATACAACCGAATAGACACATAAACAACTTGCCTGCTCTGCGGTCGCGTCTTCACCTTGCTAAACGTTTGCATTCTGCAGTGGGCTGTTAAGGGGATGGTGCCTCTCATCCCAAGGCAGTGTCCTTAAGGTGGAGTGAAGCGATGCGAGGTGAGAAGAAACGGGGAATTTCCTTCCCATTAAGAAGGAACAGGCGCTGACGGCGAACGCTAAATATTTCCTGCATTTTTGAATGCTGGTAGAGAATCGCTCACCCTGCAGCCAGCCCTTTTGCAGTCGGTATCCCAGCTGCCTTTATGGTCAAGGGGGAGAGCTAGCAGACAAAACATGTGAAAGCAAGCAGCTCGGGAGAACTTCTGCAAGGTATTTATGCACATTCTCATAAAATGTGGCAATATTTTAACCCGTTGCTTAATGTTTACAGAGTTTTATTCTCATCTTCCATTCCTCAGCAGGCAGATGCGGCTCCTGCTGCATGAGGGGAGCTGGGGCTGCTTGTTCTGAGAGCCCAAGGCAGTTCTTTATCCACACAATAGAGTAAAAATCACCTTTATTTTTCCAGCTAAGGGAGATGAGCCGGTGGGTTTGATAGAGCAGAGGTTGCAGAAGCATCTCCTGTATGCCTGGCTGGTGCTGCTTTGAGGGGCTGGGGGTTGTCATAGTTGGGGATAAGTGTTGTTGATCATTAAAAACAGTGCTGAGGCTGTGCTGGGGACCCCAGCTCGTTTCCACCCTGCTCCCTCTTGTATATCTCAGTCGCTAAAAATAGTTTGTCTCGTTTAAAGAATAACGTGCAAAAAGCCCTGAAATTCCCTTGCCATTTAAAGACATGAAGATAAAAGACTGAAAATTATGACTAGACAATATAAATGGTCTGGCTAAATAATTTATTGCCGTGAGCAAAACCCCCTTTTTTTTTTTTTCCCCAGATATCCCCACTGCGTGCTGACATTTCCATCAGGGGTGACACAGCTCGCTCGTCGGTGGAGCAGAAGTAGACAGAGAGGCACAAATCTCCCCGCGCCCGTGTCCTTCCGCGCGATGACAGCGGTGCTCGGATCCATCACGATGGATGAATGGTTCCTGATATCTATTTGATTTATACCCCAGCTGGACCGTGGTAAAAATGAAAATAAGCCTCGTAGGAGTTTCTCTTGATAAATACCATCGTTATCGTGGCAGCCCCACTGAGGTCACTTATTTTATGCTAGAGATTGGCAAGAGCCGAGGAGATATTTTGTGCGCCAAGATATTTATGAGAATATATGACTGTGTCTTCATTACGATAAAAAGGAAACTTTGAGAAGGAGAAAAAAACCCCAACTCTTTATTATCCTTTTAGTGGGAAATTACTGAAGCTACAGTAGTCTGACATGGGGCTGGAAGCGGGGGGAGGGGGAAACGCCATCCCAGCCCCTGATGTTTCCCTTGGCAGACCAGCGACGCTGAAATACCGTGGGCAACATTTGCAAATAACAAAAGTTAGCAGATACAATGCCATGGTTTCCAGGGAAACCCAGCCTTGGCCTTTGGTCCCATATTTCATCGGGTTTCATTATCCTCTCTGGGTTTAGTATAATGAATTGGCTGTTGATGGATGCTGCTGCCTCTGTGCCGCCTCGTTTGCGGAGATTTCTGCTGTAGCCCAGTTGAGATGGGATGCTGGTCTCAGTGGAGATGTGCCCTGAGCACCAAAGGCATCTGTGCCCCTTCAGAGGGGTTTCTCCTGGGTCCAGATCACAGCATACAGGGGGCTCGCATGTGTTAGTTGAGTATTTTTCTTTATTGAAGGCTGTCTGTCTGCTTTCTGCATAAATAAGAAGCATTTATGGTTTTCTCATTTCTTCCCAGTGTTGAAACTCATGCCATGTGGAAGAGATTTTTATATCCATACCTTGTATGGGTTCATCCATCTGATTGCTTTGTTTATTACCCATAGAACCAGTGATACTAAACAGAGTTTAATGAGTGTCTCCTGATTAGGATTATCTGCTGAGGTTTCTGCTTGGATGACTCTGTCTTTATAGCACTCGTTCCTGCCCCACGCCAGAATTCATAACATACAAAATCTGGAACAAAGCCACTCTTACCACAAAATCCTTGCTGAAATAACTCCTTTTATAAAAGACTCCCAGGAAATCTGGACCAAATTGGAAGTTCTTGCTAATCAAAATTTATAAGTTAGCCTAAATAATAAGCCAGAATTTGGTGCAGTCCTGTGGCTGATACCCTGGAGCTGGAGCAGGTTTCATAACTATGAACCTGGCCCTTATAGACCCATCCACACCTCTTCCAGCACAAATTGCCGAAAATAGTTTTTTATCACCATTTTAAGCAGAGTACAGAACACTGAAGAGATTTCCAAAAGGAAAAAGTACTCCAGAAAAGCAGCTGATGGCTTTTTATGTGGGTTTTTGTATGCTTGTTTGTTTGTTTTCAATAAATAAATCTCTAAACACATTCCATGAGGCCACTTAGGAAATGTGAGCTACGTGGGACATGCTGGTGGCACCTGGGTATCAACCCATCCTTCCTGAGAAAAACTGTATTGTGAAACTATATATCCAGTTGGCTTTGGAATAGCCAGTTGGCATTGACTTAATAGTTTTTTACAGGTAGAAAAAAACCCCAAACCTCTTGAAACGTATCAGGAAGTCATTTTTATGACTCACTTTTCAACTTGGAGTTGTTTAAACTGAAGGCTGAGAAACAGTGCTTTAAACCAAGGCAAACACACTGGTTTCAAAATTTCCCTTGCAATAAAGCTACAACCCTTTTAAAATTGCAATTGACATTTCCCCATTAACTAAAAACACAGGACTGTTTTTCCAGAAAAGCCATTTTTGAGTGGAAAATCAAGAGCAAGTCTGGAAATAGCAGGTGCCAGCACGGGTCTCCCCACAGTGACTCTGCAGTGAACCCTGGTCTTGCCATGGCAATAGACACCCCCAAAAGCTCAGCAGTGACCTCTGCAACTCTCTGTTGGGTTCAAACATCAATGGCCTTGGTCTTTTGAATGCTTTGACTACATTTTGGCCTTCTCTGTTCTGTTTTTTGCCATGGGGAATATATCCAGCTCAGGACAGTGGTGACTGCCACGGAATAACAAGTCCACCCTGCTACTTTCAAATGAGCAATTTGAGAACTTCCAGCTTTCAGCAACAGCCTTGGTAGACTTTTCTCTAAACACTTTTGACGGGTGACTGCCAGCCCACTTCTGGCTGACTTTCCAGCTTCAAATCTTCTCTGTTTTATATGATGGATTTCTCTGTTTTATATGATCCTTTAGGCTATTATTCCATATTAATATAATTTTCCATCCATTCTGGAGCAACGAGTCTGTTTTACTCAAGCTTCAGACTTCTTGAGAGATCCTTTATGCTTTAAGGAAATGCATTTATTATGCTATCTTTATTTTTGGAAAAAAAAAATAGTGTGAAGGAACACATGAAGATGAAAGGTTCAATATGCAATGATCACTTACAACAACTGATTCAATTTTTTTTTGGTGAAGTCCTGTGTTATTTGTTAAAGCCATCTCAAAAAAATCAAAAAAAAAAAATTCTCTTGAAGCAAGCCTTAAGCACTATTTGTATTTCTCTCAGTGGGAAAGCCACTGGAATATGTAAACCTGCAGCTTCTAAAATGTCAGGATTTGATGTTGGATGTCACAGGTTCTGTCACTAGCACCCCAAGTTAGTCTCTAAAGTTAGAAATAGCTCAGGTAAGAAGAAAGTCTGTCAAAACCTACTCCTCTTGAATTGAACACCTCAATACAACACACATTCATGTGCTAGAAGTTTTACAAGTCAACTTGTTAGTGGTGTCCTCTAATGTGGACACCATGCAGGTAGACCTGGACTGGAACAGGATTCCCAGGAAGGTTGTGGAGTCTCCTTCTCTGGAGACTTTCAAGACCCACCTGGATGTGCTCCTGTGTGGCCTGTCCTAGGTGTTCCTACTCTGGCAGGGGGGTTGGACTCGATGATCTCCAGTGGTCCCTTCCAATCCCTACCATTATATGATTCTGTGATCCTGTGATCACCTTGCCTTTCTCATGCCCACGGACCTCATTCTGCTCCTCTCAGGCTCACTTTGAGTTTTCCTTGGGTCACCCTATGGAGTTCAGTGGGGCAAATGGTGGCATGAAATTGTCTGTACTGAGACCATGAACCAACAAAGCACCTCCGTGTTATTTACTTCACTGTCTTAAAGTCTTGTTTCAGTGCCTAAGGGTGGAGGCAACGACAGAAGTTTCTGTGTCCAGCTTTAGGAAGTGAAACCCACAGGAGCATCTTTCCCTCCCCTGCCCTTTAATTATACTTGAGCTGTGGGTTAAGTCACAGCTGTCGCAAGGAATTTACATTTCTGAGGATGTTTCATGAGATGGATCCCAAAGAAACTATTTCATGACATTCACTTTTTTCACGTGTTGGTATGTGAGCGATGGTCTTAGATCAGCAGGAAACCACTGCTCATAGCAGGGGTAGATCATGGGCGGAGGGCCGTGGAAGAGGATGGAAGCATCTCGCCATCACCAAAACCCCTGTCTGCACCTACCTGTGCTTGAACAATTTGAGTTCCAAAGGAAGCATGGTCATCTTTTAAATCTTGGGAATCTCCTCTGCTCTTTTCCTCCCCTTTTGCAAACACGCTCAGGCGATTCTTTTTCCTATGGCATTTTGCAATGTGGGCCAGGAGTTGACAAGCGATTCACCATTTTAAGTGCCAAGGGTGAGAAATGTTATTTTAGAAATTAAGTGCTCAACACATTCAGAAAGCAAATCCCCTTTAAGGTGTCTCCCGAAGTGGCTCCCCAAAGGAAAGCGTTTGCAATTAAGTCATTTTACAAAAATGTTGGCTTCGGTGCTTGGTGGCTCGACTTCTTTCATCTTCTCTTGGTAAATATTGGTAGTGGGTTTTGGAAACACAAGCAAATTCACTGTGTCACCTCATAAATGAACTGACAATGGAACAATATGCTTGAAATATGTTGGTTATATATTCTCGGTTCATTATGTGGCTTACAACGTTTGGAGTAGCTTATAAAATCCAAACCGACCAAAGAGCTCGGATCAAATCTGGTCTTTGTTTTTGGATGCGTGTGACTGGTGTCTCTGTGCAATTAGGGTAATTCTGGAGTACACGGCCTGCTCTTCGGGCTGGTTCTTTTATCTTTCCCATATGTATTTAATTTTGTAGGCAAAGCATTTCCACTTTTCCTGATTTTGTACTCTTTTCTTCTAAAACCAGCAAAATACGTAATCACTAAAGAGATTCTCATGTGATGGCTTCATTCTGACAGAACATCACGGGGATAAAGTTCAGAGCAAACCTCACCTGCTCTTAATTTACTGCAAATACGATTAACATTTTATTTGAGGTCTTTTATTCCTGTACTTTGCCCCTCTGTGTTTTCATAAAGCAGAAAAAAAAGAAGAGGATTTCTGTACTTTTCCCACTATTTCACCAGCACAAAAGTGCTTTCTGAAAGGGACTTCTCTGAAAGGTTCCCATTAGTTCATCCCCATTTTCCCATCTTAAAAGCCAACCAGGAAAGGGATGGGTAATAAAAAGACAAGAGATGCAAAGTGCAGCACATCTGAAACAGAGACCCTGTAAAATCAGGGTGAGTTCCAGCCAATTCCTCCCTGCTGGGGTGTCTTGTCTTTTCAGGTGGGAAGGCGATGGGTCTGTTTGGATTTTTAACTATTCTGTGCTTCAGAATTAGCCCTTTTCCCTTACATTTTTGTGTCACAAGAGCAGCCACTCTCATTTTTTAGCTCCTTTATTTGTGCATCATCACCATTATTAGAAATGTGAGCTTGGCTCCGAAGGAAAGGCTTATAAACAGAGTGAAGTTGTTGTTTGATCTAAAGCACACTATAAACACCATGTAAACAACAGGTAAAATAATAAACAGCACTGGGAACTGTTTAAAGAAGGCTTCTGTGGCTTGCAGTTGCTGTTCTTGGGAGTTTCAAGACTCTTTAAATAAAACTTAACAGCAAGAAGCTTTTACAGGTTGCCCAGGGAAGTTGTGGATGCTCCATCTCTGGTTGTGTTCAAGGGCAGGCTGGATGGGGTTTTGAGCAACCTGGTCTAGTGGGAGGTGTCCCTGCCGATGGCAGTGGGGTTGGAACTAGATGGTCTTCAAGGTCCCTTCCAACACAAACCATTCTGTGATTTTATTTTGCTGAAGTTTCCAAGCATTCCACAGTTCTTGCTGCGGATTCATTCTCCATCAAGATGTGGAGAAGTGGGTTTACATCACTGTCACAGTGATTCCCTCACATACATTATAACATTCTGTCTTTTATGGGCAACGCCAGGTGACTTTATCCTTTTTCTTAATCACGTGTCTGTTTCTTTTGAACAAGGAAGTCACTCAGGACCAGGCTCAGGCAATTGGATAGTTCAGATGAGGTTCAGTTTGGGGACAGCAGTTTCTAACATATTGCATTTCAATACAGAGCTGTATTTCACATCCCAAGAAGCTGGTGCAGTGGTCCTTGCACTGGACCAGGTGCTTTAATAACAATAATGTATGTATTTTGCACATTTGTAATATAGCATCTCCTGAGTATCCCCAAGTGCTCCGGAAAAAATTAATTCAGTCTCACACAGATGCCTGAGGCACATGAATACCAACACGCTAGAAATAGGGACACTTAGAAAAGCTGACAATAAACACTTGAGTTGCCTGGGGTAATTGCAGCAGCAGTCCTGGGTGGTGGGAGAAGGGGAGGAAAAGATCCTCTCCCCTTCTCCGTGGGGAAAGCAACGAGTGAGCATCCATATGGAAAATGCAACTGCTTTTACATCTTCCTGGGTTGTCATAAGGGAAATGCATTTACTCCTTTGGTTTTGCTCCCTTACTCCCGAGGAGGTCAAGGGAAACCACATTTCATTGCTCCCAGCTCGTATCGCTTTGGATTGCAGACGTTAGGAGCTAAACTGAGGGGAGTTGCGTTAAATTAGTGATGAAGTCTGTGATAGCTTTTGCACTGGGGCGATTGTGTCTCAGCACGTCCGCAGAGAAGCTGATTGTCCTTTGCTGTAAAGGAGCAATAACTGATCTGGGTTATTAAAAGCTGGTGCTGGGTCTCTGGTCCTCCGTCAGCAAGCTGGGAGCCCTCGGGAGAGCCACAGGCTTTCCCATTGGCAGAAGAAAGTTTGGAAGCACGAACCCCAGGAGGAAAGGGACAGCCCCAAGCTCAGTGTGCTGATGCAGATCCCAGCAAGCCAAACTGGGGAATAGAGCAGGAAACTGCTCAGACTGCAATAAACTTGTTACTGTTTTTGAAGAAGTGGATTAATTAGCTATCTATGGAATGAGCTGGATAAATCAAGCATGACGGGCAAGTTCCAAATCGAGTGAATCCTTCAAAGGCTACTTTCCAGTGACTGCAGCAAGGCAGGGTTGCCGCCTGGGCTTCCAGGTTTTCACCTTTAGGGCTTTTTATTTCCAGGTTCTCATCTATAGGGCTTTCTACTGAACTATATAACAATGCACCAAATTGCTTCCTGATGATGTTGATGGGCTGGCTGACCACGGGAGGACCCAGTGGATTCATTGGTCCTCAGGGCAGAGGCGCAGCTGGGATTCCCACTGGTGCTGCCCCACTCCCATTTTATCTGCACATGACTTGCTCAGCTCCAGGGGGCTGAAGGCACCTAAGAATCGCCCATTAACTAACCCTTGGGACATGCCTGTGTGCTAAGTGCTGTTGGCATCCCTCTGCTTCCCAGCCCCTGGGAGCTGGATGTTGTGCTGCCAGCAAAGCGGCTTGATTTCCCCATCGCGGAGGAGGAGAAGGAGAAGATCTCGGCAGAAATACCGTAGGAGGCTGCTCGGGGGGTGTATTCATAAGAAAAGCACTTCCACGCTAAATGAAGAATTGGAAAGAAGCGTGTCTTCTATCAAGGATCCCAGTGAATGAGCTGTGACTCATGAGTCCTGAACGAGAAACTTGATGCCATCTGTCTTTATTTTACCACCCCTCCTGACTTCGCTCAGCCGCGCAGCAACAAGCTGCTACTGACGCAGCAGCGGCAGCAAAGGTGGTGGCATCACCCAGCACCTCCCTAACAGGATACCCCTGCCTGACATTCCCCCTTGCCTGACACATACAGAGGGCTTGGAAGGGCTGGAAAAAGCCCTGTGAAGCTTGGTCAGATGGTGTTGCCTCTGGAAGTCCCTGGCACAGGAGGATTGCAGCATCCCTGGGGGATGATCCAGGTCCTTCTTTGTCACCCATCCTTTTTCCGCTGAAACAAGAGGCTGAGGTGGACCTTTGCTGCTGGTTAGACACAAAAATAAACAGGAGAAATACATCAGGAACGTAGTTTGGCATTGGGCTTGGTAGAGTTAGGACTTGATGATCTTAAAGGTCTTTTCCAACCTAAACTATTCCATGATTCTATGGTTATGCACGTACAGAACGAGTCTGAGTTAATGAAACATAACGGCAGTCTTCTGAACTAATAGAACATTTGCATTCTTCTAACTTTAGTAATTTGCCAGACTTTGGCTCTGGCTTCAATGAAAGAATAATTACTTGTTTTCATGGAGAGGAGTGTTGATTTAAAAATGCTAGCTCCGCTTTGTGAATTCAAGGGGAAACGCTTTACTTCATATCAATCAAGCTCTTTTAAGCGACGCAAGCTCATTTCACGCTCTTCTCCTTGATTTCGGTACCCTGTGTTCAGCAGGAAGAGCAAAGCACGGAAATAAAACGAAGCCTGTTTTGCAAAAATAGCTTTTGCAGAAGTGTGTGGAAGAAATGGAAGGTTTAAAGCTAAACGCCTTGCTTTGTCCTGCCTCCTTTGTCAAGAATAGGCATGAGAGGGGTGAAATGGGAAGCATCTTGTGCAGAGAGTCCAGGTGCCCAGTTGAAATGCCTCTTCCAGGTGTCCAGTGTGTTCTAGGAGGACAAGAGAGGCACCTCCAGAAGATGAAGCCCACTCAAGGTCTTGGCCATCATCTGGAAATGTTCCACTCCCTGAGGACTTTGGGTGTCCGATCTCATACCTTTGGCATAGAATCATTGAATTGGTTTGGGTGGGAAGGCCCCATTCAAGGCCCTCTAGTCCAAACCCCCCTGCACTGAGCAGGGACGTCTGCAACTAGAGCAGGTTGCTCAGAGCCCTGACCGACCTAACATGGAATGGTTCCAGGGATGGAGCTTTTACCATCTCTCTGGGCTATCTGTTCCAGGTTGGTCCCAGGAGAGGCTGGAGAACAACTTCCAACCCATGTGGCTGCTGAAGGACAAGTGAGGACCAAAGGACAACACTGACATTAATCATCTCATTGGCTTTAGCCTTGGATGAGGGAACGCTCACTGCATCCACCCACACTGAGGATGTTGCGAGTTGCTTTCCACTCTAAGAGGTCTTTGAGCTTATTTACTGCTGAAAAGCATCATCCTGGAGAGTGGAAAGGCCTCAGGAAGAATTATAAAGGTAACACGTACCTTCAAAAATGTACCTTACAGCATACGGCTAGTAAAATTGAGCGCCTGGCTTAGCAAAGCATGTGCTTAGAGGTGAGCTGTGAGGGGTTCAGGATGGTGACACATGGAAGAGATTTCTGAAGGCTTTCCAAGCCGGTGGAAAATGGCACGAGACCCTGCAATTGGAAAGGCAAGTTTGGACTAGGAATAAGTGGCAACATATTAACAAGAAAGAAAATGCATCTGGAAGTAGCCTAGGAAATGGTGTGGAGGGGACTTGCTGTTCCCTGGCTGAGTGTCTGTTGTCACCCCAGTAACCACTACTCTTTGCTTGGAGAGCCAAGGTAAACATCTCAATTCTTTGCATAAAAAGCTTCTGCTTTTGCTAATTGATAGATTAGGGTCTGGTACCCACAGATTAGAGGCTTTTTTTTTTTTCCAGGTAAAGCTCACTTTTTACGCTGGAATATAGGATGCGTTTTCCCTTTTCTCGTCCTTGTTTATCTTGGTAAGGTTCTAATTGCTCCTGTAAACCCTGATCCCCAGAGGGCACGTTGTTAAACTGAAAGGACTTTCCACTTCCAAACGTGATGGTTGCAACATTTCATTGTGGTTTTAAATCGCTTTCTTAGCTAGTGTTTCGGAAACTTGCCATTCTTTATAGTGGCTTCAATTTTGATATTCTTGATTATTGCTCATGAAAGAAAAAAAAAAAAAAAAAAACCACAGAAAAAAACCAATAGAGATTGCTCCTCTTCTTCGTCTCCTTTCCCAAGACACAAAATGAGCAGTGTTCTTACAGGCTTTTGTAAATGATCACTGACTGACATGTCCTATCAATGTGCTTCCAGGAGTGACATAGCGTAAAAAATAAGAAAGGACCACAAGAAGAGCATCCCATTCAGCACGTCTCCGCGGCAGCCGGCCATGGAGCACTCAGCACCTACGCATCACTGCCTGAGAGGTAGCTCTCCTCATGGGGAAAAATAAACCAACAACACCTCCCCCACCAAAAAAAAAAAAACCAACAAACCCTGAAAAAAAAAAAAACCAACAAAGGAAAAGGAGGAAACTCGCTGCATTCCATCTGCTGTTCATTTTAGCAGTTATGGAACAATAATTGTGTATATTCCCAATGGTCACAGGGGTGATGGTTTTACTAGATATGGGCCAGAGAATACAATTGCAGGGCAATTTCTCTCTGTCCTTAATGGACTCATATTGTACTTGTAGGCAGTGGAGTGCCCTAATCTCATCTGTCTCACCATGGGGTCATCGTAGGGACCCTCTCAGCTTTGCCTGGTAGAACAAATTCCTCACGGGCCAGATGCCGCCACCTTTATCCACTCTAAGTGGTGCCTACCCTGGGGTCCCCATCCAGCAGGAGGGGAGTGGGCACTGCAGGGATGCACGGAGTGAAGTGGGACACGGTGGGGGGTCCCTCGGAGCTGTGCCTTCTGAGCTGCTCATTTTAATGGGGATTTATTTGTCAGCTGAGCAAACGGAGGAATTTGTGCTCTTCCCTTAAGTGAAGAGGAAAAAAAAGACCTTTCACGAGCTAAAGAACACTTCTGCCTAACCTGTGTTCTTCTTCACGGATATTCTTCTGCGGTGTTTGTGGCTAACTACATCGTGAAAGACTGAGTTCTCCTTTCCAAACTCTTCCTGCAGCCTTTCCTAAAGGGGTTCTTTAAAAAACAAACAACAAAAAAATCCCAAACCAAACCAAAAAAAAAACCAAAATAAAACCAACCAACCAAAAAAACCCCAAACAAACCAAAACCAATGCTTTTTTATGCCTGGAATAAATTCTGCCAAGAAAGCAAAACAACAGGAGAGCTTCACCATTTCCTTATCGCTGTGTACAAAGTCTCATGGAAAATAATAGTATTTGGTAAGAGTTGGGTTTAAGTCTCCACCAGCACATGGAGAACATGATACATCACAGCTGTTTGCAGGCATTTAACACCACTAGATGCCTTTTTTTTATGGGGAGCAAAGTCCTCATTCTTGTTTTGGGCCTGCTGAGGAGGAAGAAATGAGGTCAGCGGGTTGCCACAGCAAAAGCTCCAATTTTTGAGAAAATAAACAAACAAAGAACCCTCTGCCTTTTTGTTTCCACCCTGCTCCTAAAGCTTTCACCCAGAATCACTGACCTAAGTGTCGATGCCCTTCCCTGATCCTTAAGTGCTGCTGTGCTGCTGTCTCCTGCAGAGCTCAGGAACCTTCATTCCATTCCCCTTCCAAAACCTCAAGGAGATGTTCTGGCTTCCCAGGCATGCTCCTTCTCCTTCTTTTCCATTTGTCTACTGTCTAGCATCAGTCGGGGGTGTCACTCCCATCACAGGTACGGCATGGAAGTGAAGATGTTCAAGGAGTTTCAAGAGCTGAGCTGCTGAGCACTTGGAAATCTCCAAGATCCACCTCATTAGTGTTAATTGAGCAATTACGGTTTCTGTAAACCGTGAAGGAATGGTAAGACCTAAAAAACCATGGAAAAATACTGAGTGGATGTCTTTGCTTTGTGTTATTTATGTGACCTGAGGGCTTGACAGTGGAATCAAGGAGAGACAAAAATGAGACTGGGAGTGTAAAACCAGCCAGCTCATGGAGAAGCCAAGAACCTTGTGGAGGACCCACCACTGTCTTTTGCCATACAATGAGATGTCAACTACATAATCTTGAGTTCAGGGCAACATTTACAGACAATTCCTTTTAATCTGCCATTTCTTCTTCTTCTTTTTTTTTTTTTTAGTTAAGTGTTTGGCAGCACTTCGAATATTAACCCCATACTTCTATTTGATGTTCTCTTTGTGTTGGACAAGAGAACTGAAATCAGAGTTGGATTGGAGTTGTAAAGTTTTGAAAAGCTTTTGGAAGCTTGTGTTTTTAAAATGGGTGCTGTTACAGCTGTCCCAACCCAACTGGAGAAAAAGGACTTGTGTTTTGCGAAGCACATCAGAGGGTGCTTTGCTATTTGTCACATCAAATGGTTAGGCCCATGAGACATTTACCTTAAAATATAGTGATGGAGCACTGGGATGATGGGGGAAAAAAAAAAAATATGGAGCTGTCCTGTCCTTTCAGAGACCTTTATGTCCTTTTTTACATTCTCAGCTATTTATGTTGCTGGTGAACCTCCTCTTTCCTGATCTTCCCAAGGCACACAAAGGTATCTGCCTGAGTCTCCGGAACGACATCTTGTGCGTGTCGCTCCACCGTTGCCATTAGATCCTCCCATAAACATGAACATTTTTTATGTCTGTCACGGGCCTCTGCTCACGTAGATTGCCTTCGGGCTGAACTTTTGTGTAATATATTTTGACACCCCATATGGTCCCCACGGTTCTCTCAGGCACAAGCTGAAATCTTGCTCGTGTTGTTGGCAACTGCCGATATCTGGAAGCAGTCTGTCTTTTATTCTTCCACGGTGATATTCACATTTGGGAAGATTAATGTGATGATCCGGCACTGGCAAGGAGATGGAGTAGATGACCTAATAGGTCTTTTCCATCTCTAATGCCTGCGTTATATTAAGAGGAATTCTTTGTTGCCGTGGCGCTCGTTTTTTTCTGAGCTGTCACCGCGGAGGGAAGGCAGAAGAGGTGGCACTAGCAGTGTCATCTAAATCCATCTTTTTTTTTTGGCACCTCTGCCCCTGTGAATCAAGCGTGCCATCTGGAGAGCGGGCAGATTGCCATCCCGGCAGATGGGCAGGAGTGTAGCTAACTATGAGACCATGTATGATTATCAGATGTGTTTTTGGGAGAGGATTTTCCAGCAGGAATATCAAAACAACTTTTCGTAATGAGCTTCTGGTTCCCTGGGTGAAGAGATGGGCCATTTAGCTCCCCGAGAAAACCGGCCAAAACTGAAGCCCATAGGCCGAGCCAGTGTTGGGACTGGCAGGGGGAGGAAGGCCAGCGATGCTTCCCCGCTGGCTACCGGTGGTTTGCCAAACGGCAGCCGGATGCTGGCACCCGCAGCATCACGATGTGATCCCTGCTGGAGTCAGATCGGAGCCGCGAGAGATCCCACCTCTCCTCTTGGAGCTGCAACCTGCGACTGGAGGCTTTAGAGCAGAAAAACACGTATTTGGTCAAAAGGTTCTTCTAGGAGTAGGGACTCGTAATTAAAAAAAAATTATCAACGTTAAGTGCTATGCACACATCTTCCTTTTACACCAACGGGAGCATTTGCCTTCAGGTCTCGTTCCTGTAGCTGTGACATAAACAGAGACAAGACGCTATTTGGTGCTACAGAATCTTTTTAGCTGGGCATCTATTATCACAAAATTCTTACTTTCCTGTGAGATGTGGAAAGGTATTTTTCTCTTCCAGCTGATTTATTTAATTTGATTTTAATTGCCTGACAAAACCAAACACTTTCCACCCGGGGACAGTGTGAGCGCAGGGACTGTCACCATAGGAGTCTTCTCTGGATGAGCCACACTGGGCACGGCTCAGGATGGGGGCACTGGGGTTTATTTTCTTCTTCTCCTCTCACCAGTCCCCTTTGATTTAACCAAATCTTGTTGTGCTTGGGCCAATGCACACATGTGCAGACGGTCCTGGCTGCCCATCAAATCTGGAGTCGTGGCTCTCCGGTACGACAAGGAAAATGGTGAGGGTGGTGCTGGTGCTGCAGTGGCTTGAACTCATCCAACAGGGTTCATTAGCATGGGCTATCTGCCACCCGAAAGTGGCTGAATTTAATCTGCGTCCAAGCTGGCACGTGATGTGGCACAGCTCTGCCTGTGCCATGCCGTGCATGAGCTAACGAGGACGGGCACCGCTCACTCGGCGTGGAGCTGGTCCTGGTCTGCCGTGCGTGGTGCAATTCAGCTGAAACTGGATAAAATGCCCAGGAATCCCTTCCAAATGGAAATTAATTGAATGGCATTTTTAGTATGCAACCGTGGTACTCAGAGCAGCAGATAGTTTAGATACTGATTAAATAAGAAGTGCAGCATGAAAATCAGTGGCGACTTCATCCCTACTGACCTGCACCTCCATGAAGCCTTCTGTGATACAGACCCAGGAGGGACTTTGCCCAGCTCTGCAGGTGAAACCTATCCTGGTTTCAAGAGATGCAGGATTTCTTGCTAGGCTTTCAAGCAAGCAATACTGTGTACCTTGAGTTAGGCATCAAGCAGAACAGTTTGAAGGCAGATGGGAGCATATAGTCCATAATCCTGCCCTACAGAGGCGAGTGGGGAGGAGCAGCATCTCCAGCAATCCTCTTGTCCTTAGCCAACAGGGTGTGTTGTGAAAAATCCTTTCTTTTGTTTTGCAACACCCGAGCAGAGATGGTTTTGATAATGAGGGAATGACAGTTCTTGCCTCTCTGTAGCCAGAGGGATCTGTGTGGAATGGGATCTTGTGATGTGAAGCTTTTTTAATGCTCTATAGATCTCTTCTGAGGTGATTTCAGTGGCCCTTCATAGAATCATAGAATGGTAGGGGTTGGAATGACCTCTGGACATCAAGTCCAACCTCCTGCACCAGCTCAGGATCACCCAGGACAGGCCACAAAGGAACAGATCCAGGTGGATTTTGAAAGTCTGTAGAGAAGGAAATTCCACTCCATCAGGTCTCCTTGAACCACACCTTCTTCTGAAGAGCAGATCCCTGTGCTCCTGAACTGTCTCCTCCACAAAGCAAACCAGTGCCTGGAGCTGGGCATCCTTCTTCTTGGCTGCCTGTGGTGGTTACACATGGGAGCCAAATGACAACCAGGGTCACAGCCACTGCCACATCCAGGGACATCCTTTGGGAAGACCCACCCAGAAGACCTCCATGCTGGCTGACTGGGAGGCTGTGGTGAACTGAGCCATGTCATGAGCTGGAAACAGCATCAGAGGAACTATAGGACCATGGAGATTCATGAGAAACATGTTACTAGGGTCTTTCTCCATACATGAAACTTTTTCAGCAAAGATAGCAGCTCAAGATATCTTCTTGCACTTGCTTCTCAGCCCAGACTCCTGAGGACCTGCAGGAGGAGTATAATGCACACCAAGATTGGGAGCAGATCTTTCCTTCATTCAAACCCCATTGGGATGAATATCATCCTGTGAAACTCCTTCGTGATTGCTGTTGTGGCACGGCCCATGCTCTCTCACCACAGACATTTTGTGGTCCTTGTGGTTTCACACCCCAAAAAGATTCCAAGGTGATGTCTCATGGTGCTTTGCAGGCTAGAATGAAAACGATGAAGTGATTTCCTTCCAAAATAAGACTACCTATGTCTAGAAGACTGGTTGTGGTGACATTAAAAAGTAATACAAGATGGTACTATGTGTTACAGAAAATGGAGATGCTCCCAAGTCCAAGAGCTCTATCTGGACAGCTGGCCATGGTGTTTCCAAGCACACCAGACTGCAGGCACTGGACCAGGCTGCTTCTGGGGGAAATCCCAAGCACCCAGCCAGGGACATTGTGTTGTCACCAACCTCGCAGGCAAGGGCAGAAGCCAATATGCAGCCAATACAATACCACAGTATTTTGTACACCTAACAATATCAAACCTACTACTTGAGGTGGAAAATAGTTGAGTTCATCCTTATTTTTCCAAGGACTATGTGTATTCTAGGCTTGAACAGTTAATTTTTTCCACTCCATGGCCTGCATCTCCTGGAGCTACGAGCAGAAGGTGTCACTCCAACTGATGGTGGGCTCCAGCTATGGTGTTTCCTACAGAGCATAGACTGATGTGTTTCCCCAAGCAGAAGATTTCTCTGGTCGAAGAAGGCTGTGGGCTCCTTATAGGATCAGATGTGAATTTAATGAGCTAAACCAGAAAAATAATTAGAAAATAAAGAGTAGATAATAAAACAGAAAGAAAGAAGACACTGCGTGGAACAGTTTTCATTAGCACCACCAAGCTGTCCAGCCAGGAATGATCCAGACACTTGTGTGGATTTCCCAGCAGAAATGCAAAAAATCTAATTATACAGCAATGGTGAGGACCAAAAGAAGAGCAATTTCCAGAAACAAATCTGCCATGCAGCATATCAATGTGTTAAAGGCGTCTCTTCCAGACTGGAAGCCAGATCAATTTATATTTATTCCTCAGAATAAATATTTCCATTTATTCAATGGAAAATGGGGGCCTATGTGTGGGATCAGAGTGTAGAAAATACCTTTTGGTAATGAATAATTCACTTTAGAAAAGCAAATAAGGGGAAAAAAAAAAAAAAGAAAAGAAAAGAAAAGAGATGAAAAAAAGCAGTGCAGGGACCTGAAAAGGTTTTTGGGTGAAACAAAGAGGTAGACAGCATGACCGGGTCTTCGCAACTAAAGCTCCTCCGTACTGTTTGATTTTAATTTCAGATCTCAATTAGAGGTTAGTCAAAGGTAATTGAGAAACAGCTGAGATGTGGAATTAAACAGCAGCTGCCCACACATCTACAGACTTCTGTCGGCCAGCCCCTTGCCTTGGATATGCTTTTGTACCACAAGCTGGGCAGATTTGTTCCTGCCTTATTAGGAATAATTCTTCCAGAGCGCTGGAGCCCTTTGCTACAAGCAGAGAAGTTAATTATCATAAACCACCCCCTCGAACATCACTGCCCTGTGTGGATTTGGAATTAGGGACTGCTCTTAGCCAAGGATGTAGCTGCTTGTAAATCAGAGGGTGAAGCTGCTGAGCTCCCCATGCTTTCCAAGCCCAGGCACAGCTCTTCAAGCATTAGCTTGTGGGGTAGGGGCTTTTTTTTGCACTTGTGCAAAATGCCCATGCTCATGTGAGATATAAGGTACTGATGGGTGAATTTAGACATAGCAACAAGCAGCCTGGATGAAAAAGATCCAGACAAACCCATACAAAGTCATTTATGAACAGACGTCCTTCCTCTGGTATTTCTTTAAACTCTGCAAGGCTTTTTTTTTTTTTTCTTGCCAAATTCACTTTGTGATGTTGAGGACTAATTTGTTTGGTTGGTTTTTGTTTGTTTATTTGGTTTTGTTTGGGATTTTTTTTTTATGTTTTGGGTTTTGTTTCCCTTATTGAAATAGTTATTTTCTGCTTGGAAAACACTAAGGTTTACTAGTTATTCCTAACAGAGCCTGAAATTATTATGGTTTTATTCCTGTTTATTTCTCTGTCATGTTCATCATGTTTGGAGCCAGCTCATTTCTTGGATCTGGATGATTTTGGTGGATATTACTGTGGGGCTGACTGTCTGGGACTAGGGAGCAGACTGCTGGAAGAGTGGCCATTTTACCTTTGATTGTGGTGAAGCAATTCTGTAGGCACCAATACTCATTTGTCTGGGTAAGGTACGACCAAAGTGCTCCTGGGCATCCTTCAGAAGCACCCTGGGATGACTGGGCTAATGCTGAGGAAAGTTCCATCAGCACACACAGGATAATTTGTCCTTGGGATTTGGGTAAATATCCCTCCTGCTCTCTCCTCAAACCTACAGATCCATCTGTTATGGCTATCAAACCCGAGCTGAATTTTCGGCCGTTTCACCACTCTGTGCACTAGCTCCCAGCATGCTGTGGCACCTCTCCCATCCTTTCCTCCAGGACCTGAACCAGCTGCTCTTCCAGAGCATCCTTGGGCCCTCTCCGCGTTCCCATGGACAAATGGCCAACCTTCAGCATGTTTGTGCCCACCATAAGTTTTGTAAGGAACCTGATTAACGGAGGTGTCACTGTGCAAAGATGTATTCATGGATCTTGGTGTTCCTGGTCAGACAGGTCCTTACCTCCAGCTCTGTCACCAGCAGAACCAGACCAGCATGTGGCTGGACATCCACTAAAGGCACATCCTATGAAAAACAGAAAAAGATCTGACCATGGGTTTTCTGAGAGCAGGATCTGAACTTTAAATCCAGGTCCCTTTCCTCCCTCAGTAAATCATCACAATGCTCTTATCTGTATTATCCTTTGTGATGGACTTGGTTATAGCTCTGTGAGCATAACCCCCCACACATAAACCACCCTTGAGCTGGCCTAGGCAAACTGATAAATGACTAAAACTGTCTCTCTGGAGAACTTTGAGGGTGGCTTGGAGCCAGCCTCATGAAGGCTGTGCCCAGAGCTGTTTTGTTATGTCCGAGAGGGCCGGTGCTGGATGATTCCCACCCTGGGGCATCTCTGGAATCATAGAACCATAGAATCGTTAAGGTTGATTTCCAGAGGTCCCTTCCTGATCTCCAGAGGTCCCTTCCAACCCCTACCATTCTGTGATTCTGTGAAGGTTGGAAACGAGCAGAAACGAGCTTCAAGACCATCAAGTCCAACCATCTACTAAACATTATCATGACCACTAAACCATGTCCTGAAGTGCCACATCCAGACCTTTTCTGAACACCTTCAGAGATGGTGACTCCAACCTCTCCCTGGGCAGCCTGTTCCAAAGCCTCATCACTTTCTCAGAAAAGAAACTATTCCTAAACCTTCCCTGGTTCAACTTAAGCCCATTTCTTCTTGTCCTGGCACCAGTTACCTGGGAGAAGAGACCAACACCCACCTCCCTACAACCTCCCTTCAGGTGTCTGTAGAGAGCAATAAGGTCTCCCCTTAGCCTCCTCTTCTCCAGACTAAACAACCCCAGATTCCTCAGATGCTCCTCCTATGACATTCTCTCCAGCCCCTTCCCCAGCTTCGTTGCC
>WTSP01011764.1:0-32215 GCA_025331215.1 Actenoides lindsayi | reverse complement strand
TAGCAAAACACCAGGTGTTGGTCCAGCTTACAAAAACCATCCTACTGTTTTTCATAACACTGGTGAGAAAGGCAGGACTCTCAGCGAGTATTGTGAGAACCTGAGAAAATCCCTCTGCTAGCAGCTTTTCAGCATCCCCACTGTCCTTCATACAGCAAAGCTCTGAATGTATGTTACAGTACACTAGTGAGCAACACAGAGGCTATCCTACATTTGTGGCATACACTGTACAAATTTAGGTCTTGTGCACAATTGAAAAAAAAAATAATTATTGCAGTATGGAGGAGAATGGCATGAAAAACACCTGACCCTACTTCCAAACAGCCCAGTATCCGATGCCTGTGAATAACCAGGTTTAGCTAGATGAGAGGAATTCTTTGTCCATTATCAATTCCTACATTAAGGACGATGAGTTATTATGCTACTGCAAGAAAATACGTATTTCTATCAAACCAATTTTTAATTATTTTTTTTTTTATGACAGGCAGCATGCAACACGAGACTTCTTTAAATTCACACACAGATGTCCAAGATGTTAGAAGGAAAGAAAGAAAGAAGGAGTCTCCCTAGCAGCTGGGGTTTCAGTGTGAAATGCAATCCCCTCCAGCACTGCTTGCTCTTTGAGCAGATCAGATGCTCTAAATGGCGATCATAGCCACTCATGAGAAGATCTTTCACACTGCAGCTTAAGAATTTACCTGAAGTGACATAACTTTTTAAGACTTCATCCTCCACGCTGCTAACCACAATGATTCATGAGAGCAGATGTACTAACCCTCACACACGGGGAGTCAAGCTTATAATTTACAGCATAGCCTCCCAACAGTGATATTTTTATGCATACTGATTTACACGATTTCTTCTCCAGAACTCCAATGCAAGAGTTAAGACTTTATATTACTTTTTCTTTTTCCCACGCAATGTAATAAACAAGTGGTATGCAAGCAGCCCAGAACATGGAGAAGAGCCACTTTTAAAGGTAAAAAGTAACATTTGTTTAGAGAGTTTAATGTATAATGCAAACACATAATGCTCTTTGTTGGCAATGGCAAAAAGTAAAACAAAAACAGAAGAAAAAAGATAAATTGAAGTAGTCCCAAAACAATCCGGAAGCATTAACAAGAACTCTAGTAATACCTCCGGGTGAATTCAGCATCCATGAAAGAATACTGGGCAGGTTTGCTCACCTCTCAGTAACAACTAGTAAGTATATAATTCACCCCCATTTCACACACAGAATGGTTGATGTTAGAAGGGACCTCTGGAGGACATCTGGTCCAACCCCTCTACTCAAGCAGGGCCTCCTTGAGCCAGTTCCCCAGGACAGTGTCTGGGCCCCAAGAATGGAGACATCACATCCTTGGGAGATTTTTAAGGTTACATCCTTATATATTTTAAAAATCAAGGAGTTGATTCATACAAAATAAGGCCTAAAACCACATCTAAATACCTAAATGTTGTCCTTTCAGAGTTTTATGCCCTCCTTTTGCACTACTTCCTCTTCCAGAATTAAGCTGAATTCCTTTCCCATTAACTCCCATCATTCCAAACAGCAATGAGGTATCTGGTGACTACCAGATCCCCAAAAGGAGAACAAACCAAACCAAAAACATGGAAAGCCACAACTGAAGGGCAGCTGGGAATTGCATTGCTGAAGTCAGATGTGGACAAACTTGGAAAACACCAGGCAGGTGGCAGCAGACCCCAGTGGAGCAGGAGCCCACAGGCAGCAGGGTCTCTTCAGTTTACAACAACGGCCAAATTGAGGCTACGGTTCCATCACCATGTGGAAAAGTATCACTGAGAGACCAAGTCCTTCCCCTTTCTGGGTGCTGCTTCAGGCACGACGCAGCAGGGTAGAACAAGCAGACCCTAAGAACATTTATGCCTCCTTTCAGGTGAATACAACACGCTCTGTTATTGCCATTTACACCACCGCAGCACTTCTGCAAGCCCAGAATACATATGTGCCTTCCCCTTTGGTAGTCTGCACGTTGGTAGGCTGTGTATGAAAGTCAGAGTCTATTTCATTTGAGTACCTGTGCAAACATGTTTCTTTTACAAAAGCCAACAGAACTGTGAGTCTATGCTCTGCTTCCAGTGCACATTAAGTAGGTCTCCTGTTTTTTGAATGCCTGCATACAGCAGAAAAACTCTAAACTTAGCTCTCTACTACACAGAGAACAGAGACCCTAAAATTGTCCTCTGCTTAATGTTCTATCAAGCTGCCCTTCAAGTGGAAAACTTAATCCTTCGACAAAGCCTAAAAGAATGCTAGGGAGAATAAGACAAAAGACAGATCTGCAGGAAAGCAAGAGAGCAAGGAAAAAAACATCTGCCAAAAAAATTAGGAAAATGCCTGAATTATCTAGAAACCATCAGCGTTAAATGCTGGACACTAAGCAGTGCAGCAGCATCCCGCTAACTATTTCTCTTTGTCCCTCTCTTTCTGGCACTTTGCACACCATACACTTGACCATTCTCATTAAACTCAATAACTTCCAGGTGAGCTTTTTATCTGTTGCTGAATTTACTTGTCTTTTTGTCCCCTCATGTTTGTCCTCCTAATTCTGTTTCTTTTTCTTACTCTTTTCTATATGTATTTGACTTTCTGTATCGTTCCTACCCACACACCTCTGCCTGCCAAGCTATTTTTCATCACCTTTCTTGTTTAACATTGTTTGCCCCTTATTCAGAGTTCCCATATATTTTTGCATTTTACAGATCCGAGCAAGAGGAACAAGCTCCATTTCCAGGCTGCACTCAGATCATCCACAAAAAGTCCTATGGAACATATTTTGAGAAATAAATTTCACTTACATCTCTATCAGCCAAAGTGGTACAATATAAATCAAAAAGAAAGATGAAGCTAAAGAAAACTTTTTCCAAATTCCCGTGGATTGGAGCGGACGCAGCGGCTGTCTCAGCTGTTAAGAGCACGCACAGCATTCAGTCATTTGTTAACTGATACTTCACTGTCTTCTGACCAAAACAGCAGATGGTGTTTTGTCATTTGCCAGACCTCAGTTTACATAAATCACAACTTCTGCCCTGAAGAGTTTCTAATCCAGTGCTAGGTAACAAGTGGATGGATTCTCTCCCTCCTGCCACGGGCAGTACCACGTAAATGAGTCTCCTTCCATTTGCAGCATGCAAATCTTGCTGTATATTTGACCATCATTATTTACTATAAGTTAATATTTTGTAAATATAATCTACTAATGTTGTGATTTCTGTGATTTATTCCCAATAGCCCTCACTGCAGAGACTGCAGCTAATCAATCCTCAATTACTATGCAAATACATCTTATAGGCTACCAATGTGTTTGCAATACATAATTAATGACTGTTATAATGGCATCAAAGACTCCAAATCAAAAGAACCTCTCACTGTCATTTACACCAGCCACCACTACAGAAGACTGATTTGTTGGAGTACTTCTTTTTCAAGTTTATTGCAGTCTTCTGGAAGAGAGATTATGAGTAGTCCTGGTCAGCGACTGCAGGTACTGTAGTTTGCTCCTCAAAACAAAATTCCACAGAACTAAGTGTAACTGTATTTCCTGTTGCAACATGACCTGGTAAAAGTTCAGGCTACATCCAAAAATTCTCACTCAGGGAAAGCTTACAGTAAACCAGCAAAAATATCACTCTTTATATAAGATATCTGCACAGCTCTGAGCTGCCTTAATGCTGTAGCTATCAAAACCCATCACAGCTAAACTAAAGCTCAGAGTTACAAATGATAATTTTCAGATTTGCTCATTCATTCCTTCACAATAAAGCTTTTAGTCTTTTTACCTCTCTTTACAAGTAAAATGGGAACTAGGCACTATTATGAAAGGGTGGGATTAACCTCACCAGATCTGAGCAATCCAAAAGTTAGATGCCTGGCCTGCTAGTCCAGCTTGAGGACTAGCGGCCTCCCCGGAACTACCTTGACTTCCCCAAAGGAAGGGGCCCAGGCATCATATCCAGGAGGCAATTAATCCTAAAGGTGATACCGTCCACAAAAACAAGCCTCCAAATGTCTAATCCTTCTGTAAATAACCACTGGTATCAAAGTCTTCTTTCCTTGGTGTTTCAGTGCATGCCCAGTCACACAGGGACCTGCAGAAGGCAATGCGTAATAACACCCAGAAGGGAATTTTCTGATGCTTGAACTGTATCTATAAAATAACTGATTGGCCCTGTTTGGTTGATAAAATGCCAACCTGAAATATGCAGAAAAAAGGAAATTAGAAGGGAAGATGAAGAACATTGCTACATTTGACATTTTTTACTAAGTTTGAGAAATGGTAGGTATTATAACTTGAATGGTTTTGATTTACCTTCTCTATTTTAACACACAAAAGTTAATATGACTTCAAATTAATCAGTCAGCACTTCTTTAAAGTGGTATTTACAGCTTTCACATCTAAATGAAAGCAACCAAAAGTATAATGTATGCTATAATAATGACATATAAAGCATCATTGTTTTAATTCTTTAATAGAATTAAGCTAGCTGTGGCAAGTAGATAAAACTCCTTTGAATAGTGAAGCATTGCCACAGTTTGTCTTGTCAAGGCTCCTGCTTCTAAGAATATTTATGATTTTACCATTCCTTGAGAACCATGAGTGACACAGCATGTCAATGAGGCAGTTTCAATCTCAGTCTAGATATTTCCATCCAGAATGAGAGTATAATTCAGTCTTCAGCCCCAGATAACCTCAGCCCTTCTCCTCATACCGCTAACAAAGGGCTTAATACTGGACTTCCTCCTGAGAAACAAATTCCCTACCTTGTGCTAACCCCCACGACTTCACCAAGACTGCATGGAATGAAAATGAACGCAGCGTTTCACTGGGAATTAAGCAAGCACGAATCAGACCCCGATGTACAAAGTGCAACAGCAGTTTTCTAGAGTGACTGCCTGTCAGCTAGGTACTAGACTATGATGCACAACTCATTTGACAAACTGAGTGTCAGTGAAGTCACCTACCAGTGTCCTATGCTGCTACCAAAAGCATGTTGGCTGCTAAATGACTTTACATTCTTTTTTTCTTTTTCTACTGAGCTTATTTTAGAAAGGTTGTATATCAATCTGGAAAGTGCTGTGAACATGATGTTATCATAATGGTACCATATGCCAGTCGACTACTTACAAATCATCCATGCTTCCCTCACTTGGTAGATTTTAAAAGCATGATAAAGAACTTCATTCTCCTCATGCTTACACTGGCTTTATATCAGTACAGTTGCATGTTTTACACTGGTAAGAGAAAGGGATAAATATTTGTACCAAACCCTCTAAGAAACTTTTACAGGCTCTTAAAACTGCTGTGTCAAATGACAGTTTTTGTCTCAAAAGCAGATGTGAGTATTAAAGATTCAAACCCTATGAAAAAGTAGAATACACTCCCCAAACACCTTATCTAGCTGTACTATCTATAGAAATAGGTTACAGCCTTTAACTAAAGAGCTTTGGAGCTTTTCATTTACCTTCCTGTTTTGGCCCCTTAAGGAGGCAACTGTGAATACTCCAGTACTCCACCTCATAGTTTCTTTATACATTTTTCCTACCTCCTTTGTTCCAGAGAAGGTAGATTTTCATGTGTTCACAACACCCCATAAACCTTGCAAAAAATAATGTACCATAAGATTTGTGATAGAAACAGGAGGTTACCAAAAGTCTAGATCTTGACAAGGAATCCAAGAAAAAAAGTTAAGGAAAGCTTCAGCTACATCTCTGAATTTAAGAGAACCTGGACCCATTTCAGCTCAGATCTACCAGTTAAATAAAAGTAAAATAAATAAATATTTTTTTTAAAAAGGATTTGTTCACAAATTTCACACTTGGCCAATCTTTAAGCTGTCACATTCTGGCAGTTCCCTGGTGCCATTTTAACCCTTTAAAATGTTTTTCATAGTGACCATTACTGGTCGTAAAATGTTTTATGTTGAAAAACCTAAAAACTGAAGCATATGAAGTTAGAGCACAGAACCATTTTCACGCAGCTACTGTCTTACTCCTCTTGCAGGCAGAGAGTTATCTCTAGCACTGAATCTGATTTCAGCCTCATGCCTATTCATTCATTAGCCTTTACAGTCAGACTGTTATGGGAGAAAATCTCAGTGTCAGTTCTTACTGTAAAGGAAGAAGTTAGGCCTACCAGCTCTGGTCTTGTTTGCAGTCTGGCACAAGTTGGATGTACTCTTCTTTCCTGCTGCATTTCTGTGAGCAGGCTGAGTGGTGACCTTCATCTTGTATCTCTCTCCCTCTCTCAGAAAGAAGCTTTCATACAAATTTCAATACTTTCCCTTCAGAGCAGCAGCCAGACAGGAGAAACAGCCTGAAGAGCTTAGCACTACTGTTCATATACAAGTGTTTGTAAACACACTTCTCTTAAGAGCAGCCTGGGCTTGTTTTTGGACATCCTGCCTCAACACCTTCAATTCTCTGGGCTGTAGCCCACTGTTTTACAGCTGCCAAGTCTGAGCTTCACAAGGGTGTGGAATAGTGCCTCTCCATTAATTTGGTAGATAACCACTAGTTCCTCAGGTAAGGGTCCCATTCTGTAAACTCTTGAACAAAATTCTTCCTCTCTATATGCACACATCGCTCACAGGAATCACACAGACGTATCATATGGCTGAATTCATTTAGCAGTCTTTAAAACTGATTCTATCTGGGATTGGTCTCCTTTGAGACCATCTCTTTTAATTCTCTACAAGCTTTTTCATCTCTCTCTCCATAACACACAGAACTTCCTCACTGAGGTTTCAATCAGTTTTGTGCAAAGAAAAGTACGAACCGCTACTGCAGCACGGTCAGCCTGCACAGCACAGAACAATCAGGTGGAATTTTTTTCATCTTTTCCATTAACATCTGAACAACCCCTTCCATGGGTAACTCATTATTCACAAAGGTAATTGTAACTATTCCCTTGATCCCAGGTTTTACATATTAGTCATTTTTAGCAATACATGAGACAGACAGGGAAGGACTCAGTTGCCTAAACAGGGATGCCAAGTACTATTTGAGACACCTGAGGAAAACCAAGGTTTCTGCATTGGGCACCAGATGAGACATATGTCTCACAGGACAACTGAATGCTGGTGGAGCAGCAACCAGAGACCAGGCAGGTCCTCTGAAGAATCTAAGGTGACTGCAAGACCTGCAACTACAGCATGGTCGAAAGTCCAGCACCATCAGTGAAGAAATTCCCAGTGACTTCAGCTTTGAATTGGAAGCAGACTCTGACTCAGAGTGACCAGTTTCCTCTGCACAGACATGCCAGGGAGAGCAGGGCAGCATGAATGACCCCATGGCTCCCAGCACTCCTCTGCCAGGTGCAACCACAATTGACAAATTAGCAGAAAATGACCATAAAAACCAAGTGTGTAAGCAGGTAATTCAAACCCAAAGTGCTACAAATGGATAGGTTGAGGGAATCCACCATACTTTCTGTGCACCTAGAAGTACATGAAGGCCAACAGCAAGCACACGTGCTGTAATCATTAAAAAGTAAGAACTGGTGCAGGCACTGTATTTCCAGTCCCCAACCACCTGCAGCCCCCATGTTTCAAGAACAAGAGCTTATAGCTTTTACATAAAGTAACTGTGAACTATATAGTCTCCATTTAAACCCCTGCCCCAGAGATCTGCACAGCAGTGCCGTGAAAAGGCGTAATTATATAGAAGCTTTTTAGTATGCAATGGTATGCAGCACTTCTCTTTTTAAGCTGAACAACCAAAGTAGTATCATAAATATTATATTTAAATAGTAGCTCAAACCACATGGTTTTGAAAACAATAACCAAGCACATGCTTCGCAGGAGCACGGAATTAGAAATGATTTCACAGGCGAGGAGGATAAAAGGTTTGCAAGCATTGTGATCACGCTACAGCGAAACAGTTTATACAGCTGTACTTGAAGGTACACTCACAGTTCCAATATAATTAACTGTTTTCAGAGATTTATAGTTTTGCTGTATGCATTTGCTTAAATATTAATTTTGCTGCCTAGCATTTAAAGCACGATGGATTATTCAAAGTAAAAATGGCTGAATGCCCCATTCATAGTATAAATATGCTTACAGCCATGCAACTTATTGAAAGAGAACACTGGCTTCTATTTGCTACTTCTGGCTACTGATGTATTTTTAATTGTAAAAACAAGAGATCAAATTAGTCTTTTCTCCATAAGTAAAAAGCAGGAGCAACATAAGGCATTACTAAGACTGTGAATTTTACCTCAACAATATTTTTTTAAATAAAATTACAAAATGTTATAAAGTAAAAGACTGGCTGGAAAGAATGACAACATTGACATTTTATTCTGAAAACCACATAGTGAGCACACGACCCTTTTCAAGGTTTCCTATGTTCCAACGCTGAAAGACTTGCACCATAAAACTTTGAATTTTTCAACTAATTTACTCAGATACTAACAAGACACAGAAAGAAAACCAAGTTCAGCAGCTTGAACAGCAAAGCCTCTGGAGGTTGTTAGTGACAATTAAGAACTCCTGCAGTTGCACTGAAGCTAATTTTGCAAAGCTGCATCCTTACCTGAAACACATGTGCCTTGTTAGTGTTTATTGTCCTAAAGCCAACTCAGGTGCCTCGCGCTAACTTTATTATTAGGACTCCAGACAGGGGTCTGTGAATGCAAAAGGTGTTCACCAGCTTTTGTAAGACCAGATCCTCAGTCTGTAAATGATCACATAAAATTCTATAGTGAGGCTGTTTAGTTGGTTTACTCACTCTTATTTAGCACTACTGTAAGTAAGGCAATACACCTAAGAGAATCCATCCATCAGGCATTACTCTGGGAAGGAAAACTTGTGGGATTTAATAACCAAGTGGTCAAGTACAAAAGGTCCAAACAGAGAGGGGGATAGAAAAGCTCTAGGTGTACTCAAAGTTCAACAGAATGGGAAGGATTCTTACTGAGACTTGGATATCCCAGAAGAAATCTCCACAGAATTAAGTAGCCCCGTAATGTGAAATCAAGAAACAAAACATCCAATCACCTCGCTTGAGATTTCTAATACCAAAAGTCAGGACTGAGCATGACTGGAGGGGTGGGGGTCTACTTATGGAAAGTAGACAGGCTGCTACATTCTAGTTAATTCATTTGTTACCTGTTTATGTTCTAATCCAGAAGGTTCACAAAGGTACAAACTGTAGGCTTCCTTTTAGTAAAGTGTGGACTTTCTTCCTGCTGGGGGTAGGGGAGGGCAGGGGTTAACCCCAGCCTTCACAGTATTTTGTGATCACAGGGGTTATTTAAATCCCCAACCCCTGTAATACTTTGAGAGATAGCTGCCTTGGTTTCACACAATATTGATCCTCTGCCCACCTCTCCGGGCCAACCAGATGCCCAGTGCTTGCAGATGAATACTAATAAACAAACAGGCATCAGAACTCTGTGTTGTCACCTGAAGATCACAACTGGGCACTGAATTTGGGAGCTGATACCCTGACACTCCCGAACTTCCCTCTCTTTGTTAAGAGCCATCTGGCAGGGTAGCCAGAGTCCTTCCTAGGCAAAAGAAGGGAACGTTTGGCAGCAGCCAGCAGCACCACCGGGAGCGAGATTCCGCCAGCTCCGCACCCTCGAGAAACACTCATCACTTACATACTGCATCCTACAAGTTCTCCCTTGTGCCTCCCCCTACCTCAAAGACCCTCTTCATCAGGAGCCCTGTTAAGTACAGACAAGGGAAGCGGCTACGACCCCGAGCAGCGAGTCCAGCCGCCCGCGCAGAGCAGCAGCCCGACGACAGGGACACGCGGGGACCAAATCTGTCTCCGGCAACCAGAAAAAAGTTCGTGCCGACACAACACCCCAGTAAACCATGCGGTGGGGGGGCGGCTTCTAAGAGAAGCGCTGATAAGAGAGAGTCCTAATAAAGCCGTAAGATCTCACCCACGCTCACATCTCCTAGATCAGCACTTCCAAAATCACCAACGAGAACCCAAAGGAAGATCGAGGAAAGGGACAGAAACGGGAGGCTCGGGGAGAGATTGCCGCCTCCCGGCTCGTCCAAGACGCCTGGGCACTTCCAGGAGGAGCAGGGAAAGGGACTCCCTCCTTTGCAGGCAGAGGGTGCAGAGAAAGCTCCTTGCCCCGCAGCAGCAGGGCCAAGAACGAACGGGGCGTGGGGGGCCGTGGCCACAGACACGGGGGCTCCGGCTCCGCGTCCCCGGCAGCGCCCAGCCCCGCTCCCGACTCGCACCTACCTCGGCGGGACCCGGGGCCGGAGCCCCGCCGTCGGGGCCGGATCCGCGGGGTCTGCAGCGGCGGCAGCTCGACGCTGCGAGAAGCGGCGGCAGGAGCCGAGCGGGAGCCCGGGCTGCAAGGGCCGAGCCGGGGCCGCTCGCACGGGGGCACCGCGCCGGTGCCACTGCCCAGGACGGGGAGACGACGCTGCCGCTCCTGCTGCAGGGGACTCCGGGCGCCTCTTTGGCTCTGTTCGGAAAGTTACCGCGGCCACACGACCCACCTTAAGCCCGCCTCCCCGCAGGACCCGTGGGAGGGGGGGAGGAGGAGGGAGGAGACGGGGGTGGGGGCTCGGAGCCGTTCATTTCCCAGCGCAGAACCAAGTCACGGCAGCATCTCTCGGGCTGTCGCTCCGGGCTGCAGGGCTGGGTGCACCGGTGCAGCCCCGGCTCCCGCAGCCGGCGGTGTGGGGCCGCGCCGCGCTCCCCTCCCCCTGCATTCCGGCATTTGCGCGCCCTACCACGGGGGCAGCTTCAGAGCCCAGAAACTTTCCCCGTTTCCTGCGGCGCTGACGCTGAATTTGGGCTTATTCTTTTGGTGATGGTTGGTTTGGCGTCTCGTTATTTAACTGTTTGTTGGTTGGGGTAAAAGGGGAATTTAGTCCTGAAGCCTTTGGGTTTACGTATGTGATTGGGTATTTTTTTTTTCTCCGCCCGATTCAATTAAGCTACCTTAAATAGACTAAAAGGACAAAGAATCAGACCGACAGCCCGGCATCGCAAGGTTGCCGCCCGACCAGGGCATGTGGGAATGAGGAAGCAAACTCTATAGCTGAGGCAGAAACACTTGGCGACTCAGCAGAGGGTAGGAGATGGGGAAACAAAAAAACCCCAACAATAAACCACCCCAAGGCTCCCTGCCTCCTGCAGCTAAAAGGACGGGATCTCCAGAGCAGAGACCTTTCCAACTCCACGGATGTGCTCAGCGGGAGATCACGCAAACTTCTGGACCCATTTCAAGGTGCCTTGGTTGGCAACTACGCGCACGCAGGTAGTTGTAGGGGCACGGCAGACACGGGCAAGCACAGCTCTCTGACAGCCTAAAGCAGCCCCTGGCTGGAGAGAAGCTGGCTAGAGCCGATAGCAGGCAAGACGGAAGGGATGCTAATAAACAGTGAAAAGCGCGATGGAGAATTTACCTCTTCTCTAGCATCCTCTACCGTCCAGAGCAGCTGCCCTCGTATTGTCCAATCGACTGCACCACGGCTGCTTTTTAGGGTTGCTCAGTGCCACTGGATGCTCAGAGCGGTATCGGCCGGGGACTGAATTGCACCCCACACTTGCAATTTTCTTCCTGAAAGATGAACCAGAAGTTTCAAATGTATGATAAAAATCATCAGACCAAAAGGCTTATGATGGGTGGTTTGAACAGCTGCACTAACTTAGCTCTTAGCCAGCAATCTTGTGCTTGCACAGTCTTTTCAAGATGAAAAGCTCTATTTGTGTTATGTAGTATTACTGATTATTTTCTAATTAGAATAACAATGTTGGCTGAGCTCCTGCTTTTTTATCATATCAGTGTGTAAGAAACACAACACCAAGTCCCTTTTTGATAATGTCCCAAAATGGCTAATAGAACTTTTCTGTCATCGTAGCCACATGATGAATCCCTACATTGCACAGTATTTTATGTACATATGAGGCTGCCAAAATCCTTTGTCCTGCACTGTGTGTTTCCTGGTAACGTGCCAGCACACAACCACAGGTGATGGCAGAGTTTCAAAATGGATAAAGGCAGTTTGGGACAGAATTACACTGGTTCCATAAGGGACTCCCTGCAATCTCCCAGCATCCCAAAAAACACCTCTGCTCTGCTCCCACCACTGCTTTCATGCCTTCTGGTTCCCAAACTTCCCCTTGCGGTGTTGTCCTGGTTTGCAGCCTTCCCAAGATCTTGCACCAGGCACCTAAACCTGCAGAACAGAATACTTGTGTGCTGGAGTAGCTTCTGGCTTCCCCAGCCTGGTTTTGCAAGCCCAGGTCTGCTCTGACTACCTCCAGAAGGCTGTTTTTCTTCATTAGCTCTGGTTGAGGCAACCTAACCAGGAGCTGCAGCATTATTGGTGCCTGAGGTGAATTCATCCCCATCTTTCCTGACCCATTTTTAATCATTTTTACAAACATCCTAATAATGAATATCAATAATAAATTAGCAATCGTGTTTATTTATTAAATTATTTTCAATATTTAATAAAATTTAATAGATCCAATTTGAACTAGATGCATTGAACAAATAAAGATAATTAGGTTTTGCTGTTTGTATAAGAATATTAAAAACACCAGTTGCTCTATACTGGTGGCATTGTTTATGACTCAGTTTTGCCACCAGTTTCCAGAAGGGGAACTATTTAGCCTTCCTGATTTAGTTTTTTTTGGGTCTTTCAGAGTTCTCTTTAAAACTTTCCACAGAAGTGTCCTATCAATCTATGACTGCCTTGGACATAAAAACACCCCCAAGATATTACATTGTTGTGTGTCTATTTACAGATGTTTGAGACTAAACGTGGTCTACATATAAGGGTGACTACTATAACATTTATTCTTGGTGTCTATTTAAATGCAACCCTCCTCTGTATAAGCAGCATGAGATTGCATCACATTGATTCTAGTTCAGCAGGTCTGGCTTTAAAATGCGCAGTTTACAAATAAAGACATAAAAAGATGGCTTGGCTTTTTTCTTATTATTGTTGACTCAATGAGTCTAGCCTAGAGTTATAACACTGTAAACTCAAGCTGAATCTTCAAGCTTAGCTAGATTCTTTCATAAATCAGAATGAGTTGTTGAAATTCTGAAGGACAAAATAACTCTTGGTTATGGGCACACAGCCTCAGTTTGGTGAAAAGATGTCTTTGGTTATCCCCATGCAACCCGAGTACCAACATGAAAATGTGAAAAGAATTGGGAAAAAAATATATTAAAAGAAAAGGCAACAATAACAACAAAAAAGCAAGAGTGTATTACATGAGTGACTCTGCAACAGAAAACTGCTTAATAATTCTGCTGATAAAGTGTAAGCCAGAGAAGAATTCATTTCCCTCTCCCAGAGCTCAGCTGGGGTGACAGGAGTTTAAAGAAGTGCAGCTCTTTCATAAAGGTGAGCAGGTATGTCCTTCAGTGCAGGCAGACAATGGGAGTCTGAAACCCCTGAAGTCACTGAGAGCTTTGCCATTGACTTCTGGGGGAGGCAGGAGTTTACCCTGGGAGAAGTTCTGCTCAGAAACAGCCACTTGTACATGCCTTCTCTTCAAAGTCAAATCACCTTTTAAGAGCATTTTTACTGCTTTTTTTCCCCCCCTTGCTTCTACACGTCCAATTCAAAATGAGTTCCTATCCATTTTTTCATTTTCCGTATGTTCTTTTTTCCTAAAGGGCAAACGGGGCCTCAGAAAATAACAGCACACTGAATCATGCTATTGTTTGTAAAAGCATCCATTTTCAACACTCTGAAATTATTACACATCTAATATTAAAGCTCAAGAAATTAAACATGTGTCATTTGTGTCTGAATGAACAAACTATTATTGAAAATAATACTTGAAAAAGAAAACCAAACCTTTTGAGACATCACATGAATTTTAACTTGTTTTTTTTTTTTTTTATAAAACCAATCAGGGTTTTAGTTTATGCATCATTCTGTTCCCTGCAATAATATGCTGTCTGTGCAATCAGTGATGATAAATGGTCCATAATTGTAAACTTGATATTGGTTTTCAATATTGAATTCATCATTCTGTCCTCTTAACACATATTAAATACTTTAAAGAATTTATATATTTGTTTGATTTATCTGTGATTTTTTTCCAATATGTAAAATTTATTAGTTTTCTAGTTTTTGAGAAACTAAGAGTAGACAACATCATTAATAACACTGAGTAATGGTGTTGGCCTCCTTTATGCACGACTCCCTTCTACCAATACAAAGTGTCCAAATCAAATACAAACATACTACTTGTAGGCAGTGTAGGAAATACAGCCTTACCCAGAGCCAGTTGCCCATATGTTTTATTTTACTTCCTTGATCTGTCCAAATAATGGTTGCAAGAATTTACTCTCATTTAGAAGGGCAACTCCTGAATTCAAAGGACTTGCATTTCACTGTATTCTGTCAGAATTATTGACTAAGCTACTAAGTTTGGAGACATACAATACCTCAACCCAAAGGGTGGAAACACTTACAGATCCTTCAGTGCTTGGCTCCACTCCAGAAACCATATTAATGGAAGGTTTTTTCCATATCATGGACCCATTCTCCCAAATATGAAGGTTCACTCAAATTGTCCCAGTAAAGAACAGGTAATGCAAAAAAAGCCTCAGACAACATTAATCCTGCATAACACTGATAAAAATATACAGAAGATAGTCACCTAATTTAAAGAGAAACTAAGCATATAGGGCCCAATTCCCCTGTGCCACTTGTTTTTTTCATTAAAACAGCTTTTAAGTCTGTTCCTCATAGAAAATATAAAGGAGACTCAAAATGAGTTAGGAACTGGGCAGTGGCTAGGGGTTTTGTGTAAATCTTATCCTCTGTGAGGTCAAACTCTGCTCTTAATCACGTGTCTATGACCATCATTCTTACTAACTGCTACTTTTCTTAATCAAGTCATCTGCATACGAGTTGGGTATGACTTGCTTTGTTTTTTTGTTTAGTATGACGTAAATTTAAAAATGTAAAGAAAAAAGGGGGGTTGGTAAAGATGAAGAAAATAATTATGCAGTGATGAAAGTGGAAGAAATAGGATTCATGCAACTGAACTGTAGCCAATTACTTCATGGAGAAATTTTATCTACTAACAAAAATAGCAAAAGAAAGTCAGTTGTACACAGCTATTACTCCTCTTTTTTTTTTGTAAAGGAAACTGGACAGAAGAGCAGTCTTTCACATAATTTACAAGTGGAATTCCCTGCTGCAGGATAGCTGTGACAGCTTTGTTGTATAAAAAGATCAGCTATTTTGATGAATCAGAATAGCCTAAGCAGTTAAAATAGCTCGGGTATATCACAGACTCCAGGCTTCAGAGCATAAATGGTTTGCGCTACGGAGCATAGAAAAGCAGTTTCAGTGTGAAATTCTACATGAAACATCTCAGGATCCCCAAGTACATGCTGGCAACAAAAATGACATTCTGCCTTTATTTGAAGCATATGAAACTGGAAAGTATCGGAGAAGGATATCAAAATGGATTGACAATCACTCTACAACACCTAAATTCTTATTAATGTTAATGAGAGTTATGCGTATCAACTGAGAAGTGAAGAGGCCCCTCACGATGAAAAAAAGAATATGAAAAGCAGCATATGTAATGCATAATTAATAGCAATGTCATATAGGTCAACAGCAACTATTGTCTTTCTAGTGGAAATTCCTGTGTGGATAGCCTCAAAGACTAGATTTTTTTTCTATCAAGAAAAAACATGCTGCAACTGAATCAAGAAACCAGTGGCTTCCAACCACATCTTCACCTTCTGATTTCAAGTGAAAGGACAATCTATCTGTCAGGCTTCTGTGTGGCCTACAGGACGTTCCTCTTAGTATGGGCTGAGGTAGAATCAAGGGTATGGGAGGAACTTAACCACTTCCCAACTTTACACCCCTGAACAGGTACCTAGAACATTATCAGCTGTATCTGCAATTGAATTAAAAGCTGCATAGACTGTTAACCAATCTCACGTTTGTCCAACCATCCAAATATGGTATTCTTTAAAGACTTTACATCTACATTTCCTTAAACTGAGGTTGGGTCAAATTAGAAACCTGCTGGCACTGGTGTAAAACAGTAATATAGCAACAGGTCTTCTGTGAAAAAATGTAGTGATATTAGGCACCAGAATTTCTCCTTCACTGAAACCCAAAGGTTGGAAGAGCCATGACGAAAAAAAGGGCACAGAATCAGCAGCTAAAGAATGCTGATTCACTTCATCTGCCTACACCAATACAGTGAGGTCCCCCAAAAGTTCTGCTCCTTCACACAGAAATCTAAGAGACTGCTCTCCCTTAGGCCGTTCCTCTCTGGAGAAAGCTGGCCAGAATTCCAAGTTATAGCAAATCAGATAATAAAGTTAAAATAAGGACAGAGGCAGATAGAAATTCATGTAGTTGGCATTCTAAAACAAGTCCATATGATACCTTCATTTATACCTTACTTAAAAGTACTTCTAAATATGCTGGAGCAAATTTATCATCAGGCTTAGCTGGTTTTCTTCATATAGCTGTCTCCAGATAAGCATAATATTAAGGACAGAATTAGATCCGTATGAAATGTACCGTTAGAGCAATTGGTATTATTTGGACACGCTATGGAATGCACACTGGTCTGCTATGTTGCTGTTAAAGGAAATTTGAAGTTCATTGGTCCTGTATTCAATGAGGAATGGGGCTTATTACAGGAAGAAGAGCCAAGCTGAAAGAAGCTGTGAATTTATCTTTATGATAGATTTCTTCATGACTTTTTACCCTTAAGTTTTAGGAACTAGTCAAATGTGAACACTCAATATAAACATTCTCTTAACTGTAACCCTTTCCTACAACCATATTTATCCTTAGCCATTGTAATTTATTTGCATGAAGGTAGCACCCAGAGTTTTTAATCAAGATCAGGACTTCATTTGATTCCCATATATGCACAGTAATAAACAACCTCAAAAAAAAAATAATTAAAATGCAAGCAAGAGTGAAGGCACAATAGAAGAAAAGCAACTGCCCAAATTTGCAAAGCAGGGAATAAAACCTGGGAATCCTGATTCCTAGTCCAGAGCTCTGCCAGCTGGACTCGTGTAGCTCAATGCTGTGGTCTACGGTGTTCAATTGGCTCAGCATGGGACTTTTGGAAAGAGGATAATCTGAATTTTTATCTGCTCTGGGATTTTTTGTTACATCTTTTATTCATCACTGCAGAGATGAGCAGCCTACAAAGCTAGTCCATTCTGCATCAGACCTTACTCCGTTACAGTGAGATCTAAAGATACACCTTTAGACTGAGTGTAATGCTGGTCTGGACCACAGATTATTTTATGACTCATTTTCCTATCTGTAAAAATGGAAATAACATTCCATGTGCTGATGGGTATTAACTTTGGTACAGAATCTCACTATGTACTGCATATGCTGAAGACATGAAAAATATAACAGACATTTTCAAATTCTGGAATTTCAAGGAATTACATTCATTGACATTTTAAATGTAAAAAGAAGACAAGTAAATCCTAACAGAAATTCCCACTAGTTATATTTTGGTTTTCAAAGAAAATCTAAGAAAAATTCTGCTGTTGCAAATACGCCTTTTCATTTTCATCCAGATCAATAGGCATTAATAGAATTTTAAAAGTCAGGATCTGCCAGAAGTTTATTTGCAAAATGACAGCATGCCGCAATGCATTTATTTCTCTGGTTTGCCACTTTACAAGGGGAAAAAAAAATATATATTTCTAAGATATTTTTGGTAACATGTGACTAAGTAGCAAAATTAAAACTAGGAAATTAATAACTACATGGCATTTCAATCCCATCAACTCTAATCAACATAAATCCATTCTAATTAAAACCTGCAAATCCTAAGGATACCAAACAGATAGCCCTCTGTTACAGGGAGGTGGCAACAACAGGCACGTGACAAGAGTATGGAAATCTCTGAAAGAGACAAAGATGAAGCAGTACGAAAAATATTCCTGTATTTTTAGAATATCATTAGTCCCCAGTAATGTCTATTTGGCAAAAGCAAACATAAATTCTGTCCTTTAAAACTTAAAAAGCACTTTTACAAGCCAAACAATGGATGTGAGGGAGTGTACAACTCCACAGGCTGAAAAAGGTTACTGAGTTTGTCAGGATCATCAAACCAAAAATAGTACCAGTGATGCAAAGCATGTTCTGATCAGCATGATGAATAACACACACCAGGTTAAATGAGAAAAATGGAAATTATGTAATTGCACCAGAGCCTTTGATTCAAACTCAAAACATCTTAAGTCCTGACTCTGTCTTTAGGACATGATCAAAAGCCCAAGAACATGAACAAGAATCTTTGTGCTGACTCCCTGGGGCCTTGCATATGCCCTTTCCATAGAAGAGAAAAGGTACTGTCCACTGATTTCATGCATCTTAAATCAACTCAGGAAGCTCCTCGTCTCCCCTGTATTCCATTCACTCTTGGACTTACAATTGGCATCAGCTTTAAAGAACAAAACAATGAACATCAAACCTACCTGGTTCTGGTAAACTTTTCATGTCATACTGAGATCAAGAGTTCTCCTCTCCTACTACTGCACTGCCAGGGTAAAGGAAGTGATCCCAACCAAACTTGGATGTATGTTATTTGTACACATCTACAGCAGCTAATACTGATACTTTGGGGTTTAAGGGGAGAACTCATCTTCAGCCAGCTCTAAATTAGCTCTTTAAAAAAAGGCCTCTTTTGTCTATTGGCGGTTTTTATCCACAACCAGCAGAGATAAAACAAATGCATTTGCTTGGCAGGCAGTGGTTGTCACCCTGCCAATTAGCTCAACAGGAAGCAAACAACCTGCTGACCTTCCTGGGCAAGCAGTCTCTCTGAGGCAAGCAAATGAGATTGTAGTAAGGGCTGTAGCTCATACAGTTATTATCATACATCATCACAAACTTATTCTACCATTGCCGTGGAATTACAGCAACAGTAGACGACCACAGAAGTATAAAGCTGGAAGGAACCAAAGCTGTCATTATGTTTAGTGGTTTCCAAACTGTAACCTATGAAATCATAGCAAGCGTTGTCTTTATCATGTTTCCAACAACCACTGACACTAAGGGGCTGTGGTGGTCTGTAAACAAGTCCTGAGAGCTGGCAGTGGTTTCCTAGACTAGAACAGCTGGGAATCGCTGATCTGATGACTGTGGCAAGGAGCAAGTTACACCTAGGCTACTACCAACAGACTTGTTCTTACAAATTCCCAGTGAATGATACTCTGTAATCTCTTTTTGCAAACCGTGCCAGAATTTAATACAATGTTGTTTGAGAATATTTAATGCTAGTTGTATTTTCCTTTTTAAAATCACAACTTATAGTTTGGTTGGTTGGGGTTTTTTTCCTTTTAATGAAGTAGAAGCAAAATGGGTAAGCATATATAAATGCTTGGGCAACATGTTATTTAGACAAGATATTATAGCAAGAAAATAAAATTGATCATTCTTCTTCATCCTAATGTATTGTGATGTCCACTGGTACTAGTTTAATAAAATAACTACTCCCTCTACACTTTCAGGGTGAAGCAACAGTTCTAGTTAGCCTTTGCTTTAAGAGGGTATGCTCTGGAAGCAGTATCTGAACAGCAAGAGGACTTGGTGAATAATGAGGAAGGCAGCTTTAGTGAGGTTCCTCAGCTATGAGCACCCATATTCTTCAGGTGAGACTTCCACTTAAGTCTCCCCTGCATGTCAGACCATTGGATCAAATAAACAGGAGAAGCTGAAATCTAGACTGAGATAAAAATGTGTTGGGACACAGAAAAATGCTGTAATATATAAAAAGCTACAGTCTCTTTTAGAAAGGATTTTTCCACTTTGTATTTCTATTGTCTGAAATCAGACCTGAATAGAAGAAGCTAACTTGATAAAATATAGGGAAAAAAACATCATATAAGAAAATAATGGAAATGCTGTTATGGACTTTTGTGAATATAAATAGTTTCGGAAATGAAACTGTCAAGAGCAGCATCTGAAATGCTGTAGAAATAAAGTCATTTTAATGGTCAGCCGGTTGCAACCACATAAATATTCTCTAGTCCCCTTCACAGCCTAGCATCTTATAATTATTTTTTTTAATCTGACATATGGGGAGACATTTGTTGGAGACTCAAGGGGACAGAATTTAACAGAGAAACAGAAATGGATCAAGGGAAGATAAGGAACAGAAATCATCAACAGGAGATATTAAATTCCAAAACTGAAATTGAAGGGATGGGACAAACCAGAAGGGGAAGGGAAGAAAAAAAGTTTTAAAAAAATGAGGAGGGGTGGTTAGATAAGCTGGAAAATATCATACCAAACTCAATTTTAAGCAAAAATGTTAGGTTGAAATAATCTGAGATTGTCCCTCCATTTTCTTAAATGCTTCTAAAGGTATAGGCTGTCATATCTGAAAAAGTATTCATGTTACCTGACTCTAAATACACAACTATTCTGACCCAGAACTGGGTCTGCTCTTCTGCCCTCAGTTTGCATCAGCAGAAAAACTTTCTCTTACCTATCAAGCTGCACTTGCCAGTCCAACGTCGGACACCTCCTCACATTGGTGCTCTGCACTTCCTCAGTAGTACATACTGAATAATGGAATGTGGAATCAGGACTAGAGAAAGAGTGGAAAAAAAATCTAAAATAAGCATCAATATGAGAAATATAAAAAAAATCAGGCAGTATCTCACTAGATTAAATAAGCATATTGATATCTGATGGGCATTCTCATGTCCTTCGTGTCCCCAGGAAGTTCCACATCATATCAGCTGCCACATAAAGTAGCTGTTTGTAGAGCTAAACACACAGTTTTCGGAACAGAATGTGTTTAAATGCTGTCTTATTACTGATCTACATATCTTAGTCAACCTATAGTAGCCTCTTTACACATGGAGAGCACAAGGTCAGATGATTCTGTTTGGATCATGGATTGCAGCAGCCACTTTCTTCCCTGTGACCTTTAAAGGGAGGCCATACAATCTGGAAATCTCTTTCCTTTCCCAGTTCTACAGATCTGGATTGAACTCTGGGTGGGAAGAACATCCCTCTAGAGTGGGCAGTGCTGGACCTGAAGGAGTATTCATGTCACCTATTTCTAGGCACAAGTTTTTCTCCTTGTACAGTAGCAAGAAGCTAGGTTGACCTACCTCCTTAACTTTAGCTATCTACCTGAAGTGTTGAAGTTAAGTGATGAATCTTACAATATCAATTCTGGATTTCCCCTTTGGAGGTCATGGGGACAGCCAGAGATGACAGACTGCCTGACTGTGCAACCCATACTGGTCTCCCCAGCAAAACCCTGTAACCTGGTCCGGACTATTTAACAGAAAACTACTGGACCAAGGTTTAATTAATTCCCCTGACAATATTTTTTCTATTGTCTTTTTTCGTAACTTTTTAATAGCCCATGAGACCATTTCCTCATAATAATGGCAGCTCAGCCTCTTTCAGCAAGTTATAAAACACGATGCTACCTGTCCAGTATCTTCATACACCAGAGTGAAATCTACTATTGACAGTCAAGGGTGATGAACCAAGACAATGGATCTTTGGCTCAAATCCTGGCTGAGCCACTGCATTGGCATGTGACCCCAGGGAAATAATTTGATCTTCTTCGCTTTAGTCCAAGCAGTTATAAATTTGGCTAAGCAGAAAGACCTTTCCAAAAAGCACCAGCCTTTGACCTCAGCTTGCGTGAGTAACCACATCTCCAAAACCTCAGGCTGAATGATGAAGCAAATTCTTTTTCAGTATCTGCCCCTAGAAATCATGCAGTTCCTCACATAACTTTAACTCTCCAACATAACAGGGAATTATGACATATAAATGTTGTACTATTTAACTACAGTACAAAGCTTATAGCCCATATTTTCATACTTTTTCTTCACTCAGAAATTACACTAAAGAAAGAGCACTCCTGTAGGCTCACATGCAAAGCCTATTGCAACTGCTTTATTTTAAAAAATAATAATAATTAAAAGAGAAACTACTCATTCTTTCCCATTGGCCCACAGTTCAATTTTCTAATGTAAAGCAATCTACTGAGGAGAATTCCTAAATCACGTTCAGAAGAACAAAACCAAAAAAAACTTCTTTTCTCAATTTCATTTTAAGTCCATCCTTCCTTAAAGTTCTAGGAGGTTGCTCAATGTATAATAATAGAGTAGCCAAGACTGTTCACTCTTGAGAAGAGAAAGCTCAAGGGATATTTTATCTGTGACTATATAGTCCCATCAGAGAAAATAAAGAAGACAGACCCAGACCTTCCTCAGTGGTGCCCAGTGACAGGATGAAAAGCATTAGGCAGAAACTGAAAAACAGGAAGTTCCACTTAAAAATAAAACCTGTTTTACTGTGAGGGTGGTCAGGCATGAAGAAGTTTCCAAGTGAGGTTGTGGAGTCTCCATCCTCAGAAATATTCAAAACCCAAGAGGACACAGTCCTAGCCAACTTTCTCAATGAGAAGGTCCTTCCTGCCATTAATTATTCCATGATTCAGCACATGGAAGGCCAGAGGACATAGTGAAGGCAACACTGGTATGCATTAAGCTGTAGAATCTAACCCCTCCGCCACAATGATACATCACATCGCTAACTGATTCAAATGTGATCACACTATTTTGTGAAGCATCAACAAGTAGCATTCAGCAGTTGTACCAAATGCTTGGGACTTAGAGGACAATTACTGACCATCGAACTTTTATTTCAATTAGACCCTGTGGATGAAAGCAGTAGAGAGAAAAGAACCTCAAATACATACCCTGCTCCCATGAAAGCAGGCAAAGAAAAAAGGTGCAACTTGGCAGGCAGAAGCTCAGCCTGAGTAGCAAACAGGCAACAGTTACTGCTTTTCGCTCTCACAGATACAATCCAGACTCTTCCATCACTAGGTATTTTTTCTACAGAGGAGGTTACAGAGGGGTAACTGTGGCAAGGCCATTGGAAGTTACATCTCAGCTTTTAGCCAGGGATCATGAGCTGAGGATTTCTGGACTCCACCATGTTTAGACTTGGTATTTAGTATCCCAGCAAATACTACTTTAATTCATTTGAAGAAGGAGCAGCCACACGGTGAGCACGCTCTCGCCTAGCATCACTCTAACAGAATCAGTTTAGCAATATCAAGAACAAATTCTGCATAATGACTGCAGTATGAAGTCATAACAAAACTATCAAACATTTGTGATGAAAGCTTTAAGGACAACGACAAAGGCACCCATTAACAAGACATTCAGCGGCAGAGTGTACCCAGTAGAGTTGGGCAAATACTGCAATCCTTTTCCCTTGGATATTCATTTGAATTTTTAAATGGATTTCTTTTGACTGTTCACATCCCTTTTGTGCTCACTTTCCATGAATAGCAAATGAGGTTTAATAAGAGGAATAATCATGAAAAACACATTTTAAGCTTGAATGTTTGCCAAATGAAAACCTCAAATTGCACAATCAGTGGTTAGCAGTAAATATGTCATTTTATGACTCTCACACTAAATTAGAAATATTCACTGTTGGTCAGTTTTCACACATTTACAGTAAGAAAACACAAATAACATCACACACAGAACTGGGCCGCATAGGTTAAAGTACTACTATATACAATTAGGTATACCTCAATAATTTGCTGTCTAAGATTTAGTTCTTGACAGTAAGTGTGACAAAAGAATGTATTTTGAAATGTTGTGATTTCTACTTTATAAATGATTAAAAAAAAAAAAAAAAAGATTAAACTGTTATTTACCTCACCCTGCTAGGCAGTCTGATTTGCCAGAAGATAGAGCAGTTATGGGTATAAAATCTTTGCTCATAGTCTTTCACAGAGAAAAATATAAATCACCTAAGATGCACAGCTGCAGATCAAAAATACAGTATATTTTGCTTTAGTTTCAATGTACGTCTCTGAGTTCTGAAGGAAGACCTTTTGTATCTCGTTTGTACAGTAAATCACAACAGCAGAGTTTCCCACAGGTCAACCCCATTTAATTTCTGATGATAGAAGCCTAAGAGGAAATTAATCAGTTTCACCCAGAAACTTCTCCTTGTGATTTTGAAAGCAGGGGTAAAAAAAGTCACCCTTGCAATTCTGTTTTCTATTTACTGTGCCATATAAATAAACAAACCTTAGAGCATTATATTGTGCAGCACTGACCCCAAACTTGAGTGAGATATACCACTGGGAGCAATCCCAATTTGGCAGTGGGTGGAAAAGGTGACCTGTTAGGTCTTTCCATCTCTAACCGTGATTATCCTTTGAACCGTACAGGAGCTACTCCAGAGGCCGAGGCACCACAGAGCGTCACAGAACCACAGAATTTCAATGCAAAGGCTCCATTCAAACCAAAGGCATTTTGGTGACAAAAAGATTGATACGGTGGATTCCTCCTTTGATCTGTCTAAATAGTTTTCATAATTTTTTTAGCGTAACAAATAGAAACATATTTTATGAAAGCAGAAATACTGGAATCTACCAAATTATTACCATCTACAAATAACCTGAAGCTCCTTAATCAGTTAAAGCTTAACATTCTAATGATGTTAGTACAAAAGCTCTTTTCCTTTAAATAATGTTTGAGATCTCTCATCAGTAAATACAGTAAAAATCCTGGAATAAACAAAATAAAGGTGCAGAAAATAAGGAAACAAAATAGAACACAACTTCACAATTCAGTGATGTAATAAACTTCTGAACTGCATCCAAGGAGGAAAAGGGTGGTGGGAAGAAAATCAACTGCACACTATAGTAAAAATCAGGTTTTGTGATAAATAAATTGCTTTTATGCTTCCAATACTGGTAAACATCATGTAGTTTCATATTCCTGACATGCTTGAAGAGATCAGCAAGACTTTTTTTTTTTTGCTTTATTACAAAACAGCAGCAGTTTCTACTTTATTTTGAGGGGGGAAAAAAAGTGTAGTCACGTTATAAGCAACTCAAAGCAGTTTGTTCACAGAAGCTGAAAGGTTGAATTTTAGCCTATTAGACACGGTAATAGAAGCAAAAGCTACCATTTCAACCCAAAATCAATTAAATAGTGTCTCCCTGTGGTGATAACCTGTATTGCAAACGCAAAAGTTCCAAGAAGGTTTAAGACTCGCTGAAATCCACAGAGAAAAATCAGAAGTGCACTGGTACATGAATACGAAATCTTTTTCTTTGCACTAAAATAAAAAGAACATCAGCGTTCTTTGTAATTCTAGATGAAAAATAATTAAAGGATAAATGGGATAATCCAGGTAACTACAGGCCTGTCAGTCAAAGTGCAAAATAACAGGAAGTCTAATTTCTATGGGATTCGACAGCAATAATTAACGGAGGGTGGAAGAATTAACGGCGGTTGACACAGCAATGCAGAAAATAGACCTTGCTACAATAACCTGATATCTTTCTTTGATAAGACTATAGTTTTCTTGAGTAAAAGCAATATTGCCACTATAGTAAGAATTCTGCTAGGATTTTCACACAGCATCTGTTTCAGGCTAGGGTGCAGTTTTCAATGCCAGTACACACAACACCACAATGGTATTTTCTTCAGAAATGAAACACGAAAATAATGAGTTGCAAACATGAAAAATAAAGAGCTCAAGTTACCAAAGAAAAAGCAAAAGAGGTCATTAGATGACAGTGCAAAAGCAGAAGAGGAAAATAAATGTGATGGGAAAGCTTTCCAGTTTGGCAAATAGATCACGAGGCAAAACCCTAAGTTAGCAAATTCAGACTAGACATGAAGTTGGGTTTTTTTCCAACGTAGGTATAGCTCATTTTAGTAAGAAATTTCCAACAGGAAATATTCTGATATTCTGCATTATTTTGATAAACAGAATAATGCAAAAGCATGCACTGCATCCATTAAACAGCTTCATTCAGAAGCTGAGCATTCTGATTTAATGGGATAAAACGCCCAGGCCTTCAGCTGTAAGATCACCACATATTTTGTCACTCCTGCTACCAAATGCAGGGAGTTTTTCTGTGCTTTCTCACAAAGGGGGAAATTCTACTTCAGAAATGCAGCTACGTGTCAAAGAGCTGTAGATGCTCATCTTGATTTTACGTTCTTTCATTCAGAAAATACAAGCAGCTTCCATTATCAGCTGCTTGTTATTATCTGCTGCACAGTAGGAAGGAGAATATATTGCTACAAGGCACTAAATATTGGCATTCCGAGTGCCAACGGGCAAGAACTGTGCATTTTCATTTTTCATGAGTGCAAGGAATGGCAGATTAATCCTGAGACCATTCTGGATGCGGGTACTATTTTTACAATATTTGGCTTTTAGTCAGCCAGCTATCCAGGAGAAGGAATCTCCAAAAGGCAGTATTTATTCAGTTTCGTATGAGTTAGAAGCAGATGCTGAATTTTCAGTTGCTTCAAAATTGCTTTAAGAATGGAAGGACTAACTTCAAACATAAAAGATAATCAAATCTCGCATACTCTACCTCAGCAATGGACTTTGTGGAGTTAAAAAAAAAGGGGGGGGGAACATTTTCAAATGGAAATATCTCTTTCTTGATTGCCTAACTGTGTGGATCCCAGCCTTTAATACTCTGCCTCTTGTTTGTACTCGGGTTTGGTTGGTTTTTCTCAGCTTGTGTTAGACCTCATAGCTTACATAACCCCACCTTTACACTGCCTGCTGCAAAGCTGTTTATAAGCAGAGTAAACAAACAGAATATAATTTGCTATATACATTTCTATACATTTTTCTGTCACATCATCTTAAACTTGGCTAATGAAGCTCAATGTAGCTCACCTCACAATAGGAGGGAGGGAAATATAACAAGCCTTACAAACCCAAGGAAGAAGTCCCTGTGTAAAGAGAAAACCCACTAGTAGTTTTGCCAAGGCAGAACTGAGGTCTCTCAGAAGACTTGTGTGGTGCCAACTGACAAACACTGGTAAGCAGGTGAAGAAGAAATGGTCAGCAATACACACCTCTGTCTGAATGCTTGCTTTTACCTTGTGCATATTCCATTTCCAGATACAGATGCTTAATAACTTACATAATAAACTCTTACTTCTGCATTCAAAATGAGTCTCTGAGGTCGTATTGCTTTCAGGCATTTGTTGATGAGTCAAGTTTCAAACGTGGGAAACCTGAGCCAAAAGCTGGTATTCTCCAATGACCTGAAACATTTCTTTGCCAAAATATCGAGCAACTTTTATCAAAAGGTACTACATTGAAATTCTGTACTGCTGAAACTTCTGGCATGTTTTTCCAGGCAGAGAAACCTCCTGAGAGGTTCACGCTTCCCAACATAGGCAAGAACAAACATGCAACTGAACTTTAAAGAGGCTTCTATCACTCATTTAAAATAAAAGCTTCTCTACAACTCACTGGTGTTATCCAAGGGAGCACTGCATGAAGTAAGGAATTTGCTATGAAAAGAGTATTTGTCCTGCTTGCTTTCTGTTTCACTACTGTTTTGTTTCTCAAGCCCTTAATGGAGGAAAACTGCACGAAGAAATGTATATCCCACCACTGTGCAGCTGTGCTGCACTCTACCTTCATTCCTAACATTTAATGAGATCCTCTGCTACTGATGCTTAGAACATTTTTGCAGCTTTTATTTTAAAACAATTAACGGTGCTCTTGTTTTTGCTCTTCTTACACAAACTTCTTGCCATGCATAACGACACCTACCCGATGAGCATGACAGTTTGTCTCAGATATCACTGGTACAAACTCAGTTGTTAGGTAAAGTGTAAACAGCTCTCTTTGGCTTTAGTGACTCAGTCTTTGACTTGTGCTCATATGAGATTGCTCCTCAAAATAGGAAGGAAGGGAGACAAGAAAATGTGAGAATTTAAAACATTTTCTGACTAGGTTATTAGAAATAAGTATATGGCTACTCAACAGTATCAGCAATGCATGAACTTAGCCCCAAGGTCTTACATTTTTCACTGTGAAACGGTGAATAAATCAGAGCAGTGATCTCAGTCACTTGTATTTAATTAACCCTCATTTTACTGCAGTCCTTGAATGAGACTGAGTAAGCACACTGGTTTGTGTTCTTCACTGTGTCAGCATCTGCTACCTTTCAAAGTGAATTAAATGTCTTTTCTCCTCCATGTTGTGTTTTTCTTCCCCTTTCTATCACCACTGGTTATTTCATCTTTGTTCCTACTGAACAAGAGCTCCATCACTTTGGTCTCCATTTTGCCTTTTCTCTCACATCCCGCTTACATAATATGTCTAAAATCATCCCAACTACCAAAACCAAGTCTACGCTTCAGTCGTCTCTCACCAAGTTACAACACCTCCTCCTCCTCGTATGTTTGAGAAATTGGCTTCTGCAAATCATTTTCTTACAGATGGTACTTCCATTTACTGGCACCAATTGGTTACTTAGAAGTATTAGTCATTGGAGATACACATTTTATAAAACATGTGAAAAAATAAGAAGTAGAATAAACAGGAACATACAGTGACATACTGCCTGGGCTCTTTCCCAGTCTCAAAGGACAAATACTAGATAGCTGGCACCATGTATTTATGTTCAAGTGGGGTTATGATGTAGGCAATTAATTAATATTGAGAAAGTACGAATGTTTTTCTAAGAGTCAAATAATCACCCCCAAAAAGCCATTCTTACAGCATTACAGCCTCACAGGGCACCGACTCAGACCCAGAAACAACGCACTTGCACTCAGGACCTTCCACTGCTTTGGTCTGATCTTGAGCTAGACTTCATCTTCCAGTATCTTTATCTTCCCCTTTACATTTCTACGGAACAGTATCGGTGCCTACTGTAGAATTAGTTGATATTAGGGCTTGCCTTGCACTCCACAGACACCTCAGTCCCATTCCCCACATCAGCTCCCTGAGCGCTGGCAGAGGACTACACAAACCAGGCAATCTGAGGAACGGACCTGGGATTTCTCCTGGAAGATGCCATGAAAGATGACGGAGGTTCACACACAATGCATTTATGTGGGACTACATCTTAGGCACAGAAACACAGCCTTGTTCTGGTCTTGTTCTTCCCTGGACCCTTTTCAATCCTCCAGTGCCTTCAAAACAAAAAAAAAAAACACCAAACCCATATTGCTGTTTTTGCAATATGAGACTTAAAACCAGAAAAACCCCACATGTATCTTCACCACAGCCACACCATCCTCATGCTACTGCAGCCTAACAGTTGAACAGGTTCTTCCCACTTGCCTTCCTAGGACACCCCAGTAACTTTTTCAGCGTTTTCTCCCCTGCCCCCCAGATCTCTTGGTTTTCCCTCACTGAAAGGGAATCTGTCCTCCCCGCTCACCCAGCCACACCAGCTGGGGCTCTCCCAGGGCTCAGCACCTGCCAGTGCCTGGTCTCTCTCTCTCAGTCCTCACATGGCCCCAGCCGCTCAAAGACGTCCTTCGGCTGCCGTGCCGGTCCCCTCAGAGCCGGTCCCCTCAGCCCGCTCGCGCCTGCCCTCAGCTGCCGTCCCGCTGCCCTCAGCCCGCTCGCGCCTGCCCTCAGCCGCCGCGCGCGGTCAGCCCGAGCCCGCTCTTATCCCGCCCCTTCAGCGAGGCCCTGCCTCGTGCGGTTGCACCGCCCCCGGCGCCACGCGCAGGCGCCCAGGGAGCCGCGAGCCCGGCCGCGAGCCCGGCGGTTCCCGCCGCCGCCGCCGCCGCCGCGATGATCCGGACGGAGAAGGTGCTGCAGCTGCGGGGCCAGCAGGGCCGCTCGGTGCGCGTCGTGCGGGAGCACTACCTCCGCCCCGACGTGCCGTGCCGCAGCGCGCTCTGCCGGGCCGCCTGCCCGCGCGGTGAGGGGGCCGAGGGCGGGAGGCTGTGGGTCGGGGCCTCTGGGGGAAGAGGCGGGGAGGGGATTCCGGGCTCCCAGAGCCGGGGCATCGGCCCGGGGGGGCCCGAGCTGGAGCGGCGCGCAGCTCGTTCCCGGCGGCTGCCGTACCTCAGCTCGTGCAGGCCGGCGCTGGGTGCAGAGGGTGCTGCTTGCTGGGCAGAGGTGACCCAGGAGGCCTGGACAGGCTGGGGTGGCGGGGCGGAGAGGCCTGCCAGGACCCGGCGGGACCTGCCGCGGAGAGCAGCGAGCGGGACAAGCGGTGCGTGAAGGAGGAGTAGTGGCGGGAGAGAGACGGGGAGCTGCGGGGGCCCGGGGTGGCGAGCGGCCGCCCGAGGCTCGTCCCAGCCTTTCCCCCGCTGTCCCCAGCCGCCTGCAGACCGTGCTGGGCGGTCGCGGGAAAAACAAACGGTGCCAAACCAAGGCTACAGCAAAAGTCCTCCTTCAGAAGGAAATCCTTCAGAAATAAGCGAGGTGCTAAGGAAAGAGAGAAAGGACTCGAGAAGTTGGTTGTTAACAGGATTCAGCTGTGCTCAGTTTACGACAGTGATAAAACGCTAAAGGATTATGCAAGGGTTTTTTTAAGAGATCTTATAAAACGCATTGATTTCTGCAGCGTGGTGGTTTCCAGTGTGAGTTCTGTTCTGTACGTACCTGGACGGTATTCCTGCAGTGGGGCCAGACTGTTACCTTGCAGCGATTGTAATTCTGCATCAGCAGTTATTTCTGTTAAGTAATCAAATGTAATTGCCCGTGTTTTATCTGGTGATTTCAGACCCAGGGAGACTGCCAGGCTCTGTGATACCCAGATGTGTTGTGTTTACATACTGTGGTGCTATGATGTGCATGAGACATCATCAAGTGACCTTTGGTTGGCATTTAAGGGTGGGTGTTTTTGTTGTTGTTAAATAGCACAAGTTATTTTACACAGGAAACTGGCAAATAACTAACATAATATCCAGCCTATTTAAATCAACCAAATTATTTGCCTACCTAGAAGAAAAGGCTGAGAATTTTAACTTTTCTTTTTTCTTTAGAACTGTAAATGACATACATATTGTCAATTTGGGTTTAGGTGCCTGTTGCAGCAGAGGCTGGAAGGTAGTGTTGTATGTTACTGCTACCTAGGGTGTCAGGACTAGTGATAGTTACTTCTCCCTAATGTAGGGAGCAATTTAATCAGTTTTGAGGTACATTTTAAGCTGTCATCTGTGGTGGGTTGGTTGTGGTATTTTGATGGTGTATTCCAAAGGGATGGAGTCTCTTCAGAAATAATTAGCAACCATAGTAATAGCTTAGATTGGAGAACATCTCTTTGCATCTCTGCTTTTCTCGAGGTGTACCCTTAGCTGTAGTCTTTTTTTTGCAAAGATATAGAAGAGGGGCCTGCTGTAAATGGATAATGTTGAACAGAGAGATCTGTGGAAGCAGTGTAATGAAGTACCATCATTCTACACCCTTTGAAAATTCCATGAAAAGATTTTCTGTGGCAGACGGATCGTATTTCTTTTCATATGGAAACAGAGAAAAAAGGACTGTTACCTGCACTCCTTTTCATAACGAAAGTGAACCTTTCTCACTCATTTAGATAGAATTTCCACTCAATTTTGGCACGAGTGGATGTAAGGGGGTTCTGACACAAATTTTAGAGATTATACCACAGAATTGTACCATAGTGCTCACAATTTTTGTTCATCAGAAAAAGAGATGTGAATACCTTTGAGCATACACAGCTGTGATGTCTTGATGTCAGAATGTATTTTTAAGAAACCAGTATGGCAACTGCAAGTTTAAACCTTTAAACTCTGAATTATGTTTTAGATGGCAAATTGTTATCAGATGATGTCACGCATTATGTCGTCCCCGATTGCAAGGTTGTTCAAGATTACCTTGAGATCCTTGAGTTCCCAGAGCTGAAAGGTATTATTTTCATGCAAACAGCGTGTCAAGCTGTTCAACATCAAAAAGGACGCAGGTAATTCAGATTGCAGTGAAGGTATTAACTTTGTAAAATGTATATTTAAGCAGGAAGTCAGCAAATGTACAGTGCTTAATTTGTTTTTTCGGTCTTTCAAGTGTCTTAATGTAATTTTACAGAAGGGAAAGAAAAGGGATCCTTTGTGATCCATGGACGTCTATGCCTGTCATTCACTTGATAGAGTGATATTAAACCTGTACCTTTAATAACTAGTCAGATGGTTTGTGACATGAATTAAGGAGACTTTGCAGTAACAATTAGCTAGTTTACAGACATGCTTTTGGTTTGCTGTCTTAAACACTTGTCTTTGGGGAGCTATTAAATACTATTATATGGTACTTATGTTACCAGACATTAACTTAGTATTGCCATAAAACATATCATAGAATAGTTTCATCTGGAAGAGACCTTCAAGATCATCAAGTCCAACCTTACTCCCAGCCCTATCAAAACCACTAAACCATGTCCCTAAGC